>JXCR01133862.1:101545-168497 GCA_002079205.1 Phalaenopsis hybrid cultivar | reverse complement strand
AGATGAGTATTTCAAATAGAATTGGATAGATATCCATTCTAAATGAACCATAGATCAATAAAACCCTCATTTTGGGTTCTTATGTATTGGTTTTAGTCAGGATATTGTGAGGATATTGTGTACCTTAACTCTAAACCAACACTCAGGGTTCCTAAGGTCAAGTAGCCCTATAGGAACTCTCCTTGAGTTCCCTCATAATGATCTTACCTACCAAGCTAAGGTCAAATAGTCCTATAGGAACTCTTCTTGAATTCTCTCATAATGATCTTACCTACTATAAGGCCAAGTAGTCCTATAGGAACTCTTCTTGAGTTCTCTCATAATGATCTTACCTACTAATTGTAAGAGGTTAAGATCAATGAGACTTGAGTTCCCTCATAATGATCTTACCTACTAAGTGCTAGAGGTTATGACCAATATGTGGCAGTCCTCTTGAGTTCTCTCATAATGATCTCACATACTAAGTGCTAGAGGTTAAGATCAATATGTGGAACTCAAAATTCCCCCACAATGATCTTACCTACTAAATGCTAGAGGTTAAGGTCAATATGTGGAATTTCAAGCTTATAATGATCTTACCTACTAAATGCTAGAGGTTGAGATCAATATGTGGAATTTCAAATTGAGTATCTTACCTACTAAATGTTGAGGTTAAAGATCATTATGTGGAATTTCAAGTTGAGTAAAAAGAAAAGTTTTGAATTTCTAATGGTGGGGGTGATCAATATGTGGAATTTCAAGTTGAGTAGAAAGAAGAGTTTTGAATTTCTAATGGTGGGGGTACTCCGGGGATTCTTCTTGAATTCTCTTATAATGATCTTACCTACTAAATGCTAGAGGTTAAGATATGTGGAATTTCAAGTTGAGTAAAAAGAAGAGTTTTGAATTTCTAATGGTGGGGTACCTCTTCAAATTTTCTAAGACTAGTCAATAGGAAAGTAGACTTGAGTTCCCTCATAATGATCTTACCTACTAAGTGCTAGAGGTTATGACCAATATGTGGCAGTCCTCTTGAGTTCTCTCATAATGATCTCACATACTAAGTGCTAGAGGTTAAGATCAATATGTGGAACTCAAAATTCCCCCACAATGATCTTACCTACTAAATGCTAGAGGTTAAGGTCAATATGTGGAATTTCAAGCTTATAATGATCTTACCTACTAAATGCTAGAGGTTGAGATCAATATGTGGAATTTCAAATTGAGTATCTTACCTACTAAATGTTGAGGTTAAAGATCATTATGTGGAATTTCAAGTTGAGTAAAAAGAAAAGTTTTGAATTTCTAATGGTGGGGGTAGATCCAATATGTGGAATTTCAAGTTGAGTAAAGAAGAAGAGTTTTGAATTTCTAATGGTGGGGGTACCTTTTCTAGTTTTCTAAGACTAGTCAATAGGGATCTTACATACTAAATGCTAGAAGTTAAGATCAATATGTGAAACTTCAAGTTGAGTAAAAACGGCTTTGAATTTCTAATAGTGAGGGTACCTTTTCTAGTTTTCTAAGACTAGTCAATAGGAAAATCTTACCTACTAAATGCTAGAGGTTGAGATCAATATGTGGAATTTCAAGTTGAAAAAAACTTACACTAAATGCTAGAGGTTAAGATCTCAATATGTGGAATTTCAAGTTGAGTTTACCTACTAAATGCTAGAGGTTAAGATCAATATGTGGATTTTCAAGTTGAGTAAAAAAAAAAGTTTTGAGTTTCTAATGCTAGAGGTTAGGACCAATATGTGGACCTTCAAGTTGAGTAAAGAGAAGAGTTTTGAGTTTCTAATGGTGAGGACCAATATGTGGAACTTCAAATTGAGTAAAGAGAAGAATTTTTGAGTTTCTAGTGGTGATGCATTTTCTAGTTTTCTAAGACTAGTCAGTAGGAAAGTCCTATGGCTAGACCTAGGCTACGAATTTCTAATGGTGGGGTACCTCTTCTAGTTTTCTAAGACTAGTCAATAGGAAAGTCCTATAGACCTACTAAATGCTAGAGGTTAAGATCAATATGTGGAATTTCAAGTTGAATAAAAAGAAGAGTTTTGAATTGATCTTACCTTCTAAACATTAGAGGTTAGGACCAATATATGGAATCTCAAGTTGAGCAAAGAGAAGAATTTTGAATTTCTAATTGCGGGTACCTTTTCTAGTTTTCTAAGACTAGTCAATAGGAAAGTCCTATGGCTAGACCTAGGCTGCTAAAGAAGTTTTCTAGACCTCAACCAAAAGTGAGGTCAACACTTACATTTTTAAATATTTTACACTTAATTCCATAAAATGTAGCAGGAAGTAAAAGTAAAAGTTGAATCTACTGACTTCTACATCATCATATCAAATTTAAATACATTCATAATTAGGATAGAATCAGAGCAGGAGTAAGTAAATCTAGCCTAAAACATGCTTGCAATAATATTAAAGTAAAAGGAAGTATATTTACTTTAACATTTTATTTTTCTTCCTATCCCCAAACTTGATTTTTAACATATATAACATTTAGTACAGAAAATATAAGTTTGAAGAAAAATTGTTTAGAAATTATATCTACCACAAATGACTATCAAAGACGTCTACAATTATTTATCTAGATAGAAAACATGTAGTAGAAAGTAAATCTAAAATAAACATGCCAGAATAAAATTAACTAAACAAAATTCTAACTAGCATAACAAGTATCAACATAGGAATATAAAAATGTTCTTCAAGTCTTGTACACAAACATATATAATAAATAAGGTCAACTCTTCCTTTAACTCATCGTATCTCACTAACTTTACTTCTAATTTCTAATGGAATCACTATACAGATATATTGGGTACTTATAAATGATTTTATAGATTCTAATTCCAAAGATAAGATTATCCCATATATAATGGCTCCTAGGCACCAATCTCAGGCTTCATCTAATCCCTTAAATTAAGCACCTCTAATAGTTATAAGGATAATGTAAGATCATCCATAAGTTACTCATCAAATAGGTTCGCGACACCTACCAAATGAAAACAAAGTCAAAGAAAGGAAGTAAAAAAATTGAGATGGAACTGTCATTGTTAGAATTCATGATGTCTCTTATAAAACTCAAGTCCGGGTGAGACCCAAGTTGTAGTGGACTAGTCAATCCAACTACTACAAGAGAACATACAAGTCTAACCATAATAAGAAGTTAAGAAATCACCTCCCTCATGACACACAAAAAGCAAATCAAACCACTAACAATCCAATATCTACCAATCATCAATCAAACTGATCAATCGACACTAAAGAAAACACAATACAACACTAACAATCATAATTTTCAAGCACACTTAATCAAACTACACTGATAACTATGGGTTGCCTCCCAAAAAGAGCTTGGTTTAAAGTCGCTAGCCCGAAAAATGATTCCACCTGGATCAAAATTTCAATTAAGTAATCCTTGATAAATTGCTCAATCGTTTCCAGATCCAGAGATTCTTACAAAGTCCTCAAATTTAAATTTATATTTCAGCTCCTTTTTAGATTGATTCAAATCCTTGTTCCTCATATTTCTTTCTAGATCCAATATTCTTCTAGTAATTTTCTCAATTTTCATATTAATTTCCTTGAAATTTATAAGAAATGGATCTTTATATGATACTTCATGATCTCCCAAATTTTGGATTAGATTCTCTCTAGATAATTTAGATTCTGGATCAAATTCTTCTAGGTTACTTTTGTCTTTCAAGTTATCTTTTAATTATTCCCCTTGGTACTGAGTAAATGGTGGAGGTGGTCTTTTTATATAACTTTCTAATTCCTCAAGAATTTATTTCATTGGTCGTTCAATATCCTTTTCCTCATCTCTCAACTCAAAGTTCTTTTGAAACATATCCTTGAATTCTCTTCTAAATATTAGTTCGATAACTTTATATTGCTCATCATTCAGCTCTTTAGAATTTATCTTAGGGTAACTAGGTAAAATCTTTGGGGGCAACTGTTAATTGAATTAATAATCTTCCCTAGCATCAGAATCTCATTCATTTTGTCTGTATACCAAGGAATATGCCATTCAGTGACTTTAAATAATTCTTTCATAGGAGATCTTTTACTAATTTCATAATTCAATTCAGGTTCATCTTGTGACTTAGTCAAAAATGAAGATATAAAGACTGGTGGTGTAGATGAATTCTCTAAATAGGTAGGCTTTAAAATTGTATGGGGTATATTCATTTTAAGTTCATGAGATTTTTCAAAAGATGGAATTAATAGTTTACTATTTTTGGAAAAGTCCATCATTTCACACCTCTCCTGAACATACATACAGTCTTCTTTAAACAACATTTTAGACTCATAATGAAGGTCCATTTCGATCTCATCTGTTAACTTACTGTCAAATCTTTTTTGGAAATGGTCTTTACTTAGATAATCAATTTCATCCATCCAAAATGAATCATTATCTTTTCTCTTATGTGAATACTTCATAGCCTTTAAAGCATCAAAAGTGACTTCTTGGTCATTAATATTCATAGTCAACTTTTCTTTTTGCACATCTATCACAGCTTGTCCAGTAACAAGAAAAGGTCTCCCCAAAATAATGGGATATTCTTTACCTTCCTCCTTATCTAATACAATAAAGTCCATAGAAAAGATAAATTTATCCACTTTAACATGCAAGTTTTCTATAAACCCTTTTAGATAAATGATAGATCGATCAACTAACTGAGGAGCTATAGTGGTGGGAGAAATATCAGCTAAACCTAACCTGTTTAAATATAGATAGAGGCATCACATTAATGCTCGATCCTAAATCACATAAAGCTTTTCCACATAATCTTTCTCCAAATACACAAGGAATTGTTAAGCTAGAAGGATCTTTAAGTTTCTTAGGAAGCTTTTTCTGAAATATAGATCTGCACTCCTCACTTAATGCAACTGTCTCGAATCCCCAAATTTCCTTTTCTTATTTAATATCTCCTTCATAAACTTTGCATAACTTGACATCAATTTCAAAGCTTCATTGAAAGGAATATTTATCGTTAACTTCTTAAGTACGTCCATCAACTTTAAAAATTGTTTATCCAACTCATGTTGTCTAAGTCTTTGAGGAAATGGAGGTGGTGGTCATTCTAAATTGAATTTAATTAGAGATATTAATTTTTCCAGATCCTTAAAAACATGTTCTTCGGGCCTTTTATTTTTCTTTTTCTCTTTCACAACTCCTTTCTCTTTTCTTACCACATCCTCTATCTCTCTTCAACTTCTTAATTAGACATCTACTATTTGTTCATCATTTTTCTCTTTAGGGTTGATCTCAGTGTTGCTAGGAAGTGTTCCTTGGGGTCTATTGCAAAATGAATTAGCAATTTGTTCAAGTTGATTCTCTATGTTTCTAATTGCAGCATTTTGACCTTGCAACTGGTTTCTCACTTGCAATACGACTTTTTCTGTAGACAACTTCTTATCCTCAAATAGTTGATCATTATTAGAGTTGGTGAAGATGAAGGTCTATAATTTGTGTTCCCCTGATTATTCCAACTCTCATTAGGATTTGAATGATTACTTTTTCATTATTGGTTTCCACCCCAAGTAGTATGATACTAGTTAAAATTAAGATGGTTCTTCTAACCAAGATTGTAAAAGTTAGAATATAAGCTTTTTATGGTATTTAAAGTCTCATCTGATAAGTTAGAATCAATCATATGCCCTAATGACCTTTCCTCACTTATTGGAGTAAATTAAGGCTGGTTCATTCCAAATTGGTCCAACTTCTTTGATATTGCAACAACCTGAGATGCAAGAATTGCAATCGCATCAGTATCATAAACACTAGCTACCTTTTTAGGATTTACCCTTATAGAGGGCCATTGAAATTCATTTGTAGACATTTCTTCAATTAATGCATATGCTTTATCAAATGATTTTGACATTAATGATGCACTAGTGGAAGCGTCAATTATAAACCTAAGGGATCTACTAATCCATTGTAAGTAGTTTGAATGATTAACCAATCAGGCAGAGCATGGTGTGGACACTTTCTTAGGATTTTCTTAAATCTTCCCAGGCTTCATATATTGATTCCCCTTTATACTAACAAAATGAGATAATATCATTTCTAAGTTTAGTAGTCCTTGAAGGTGGAAAATACTTAGCTAGGAATTTCTAAGTTAACTCCTCCCAATTTTTATTAGAGCCAGCTGCTAATGAGTATAACCACATTTTAGCCTTATCTCTTAGAGAGAAAGGAAAAAAGCCTTAGTCTAACAACATCGTCTGACTTGCCATTATAACAAAATGTAGCACAAAGTTCTAGAAAATTGGATAAGTGTAAATAGGGATCCTCCAAAGGGGTTCCCCCAAACTAGTTGTTCAATGCCAGTCGGATAATATCTGTATTTATTTCAAATGAGTCAGCTTCTACGACAGGGGTTTGTATGCTTGAGTGAATTTCATCTGTCGTAGGATTTATATAATCCCTCAAAGATTTATGATGATTTTCCAAGTTATTATTTTGAATGTTTTCCATTTGCATTTCTGTCTCTTTAAGTCCTTTCTATTTTTGATTTTTTTTCTTCTTTCTAACTCAGGATCATAAGGAACGAGTCGTGCGGATCCTTTATTTTGCATACCTAACACAACAAATAATACATTAACAATTAAAAAAATAAACTAAAAGATATATTCAAAACAATAAAACATTTTTACAAACACCTTGTTTTTGACATAAACAGTTTTTTCACAATACTTTTTCATAAAAAAAAACTTTTCACAGAAAAATAGTTTTTATGACACTACAATTTTTCCAAGTATAAGCCTAATTACTTCAACTAAAATTTTCCTAAAGTTCTTACTGAAGCTTCCACGACAACGACGCCAAAATCTTTATGTGACTTTTTTATATGCTTAATTATATATATTCTATATAGTCACAATGATATAAATGCAAGTTTACATATCACTCAAGTAATACAAGGCTCTAATAGAGTCCCGCTTATCTATCCCACAAGGATGCGAGGTAAGAGGTCCTTAGCCAAAATTCTAGTCTACTACTATCAGGCCTTAGATTGGAATGTCGATTAAAATGATATTTTATCTAGCAACTACTCCTAAATGCCAATGTTTAATGTATTGATAATAATTATTCCTTAATGCAAATGTTAATTTTGAAGATAACCCTTTTTGGTTGAATGTTTTGGAGAATTTTAAGATATTAAAAACTTTTTTTCTTATGTAGAGAATTGGATAATGTAAAGGAATGAGATACAATAACTATTGTATGTGCCAAATAAGAGCAATTTTAATTCTCTACTCTGATTCAGTGTTATAGAAATTCATTGGCTAATCTCAGATTTAGTCTCTAAATCCATGGCTAGGCTAGGCTAGGAGGATATTGGCTCCCACTCTAGAGCTCCCACTTCCCTTCCCTTGAAGGCTAACTTTTGCTTTAGTTCTTAAACACTATGATCGAATTAGGGGTTTTAGTCTGTCACCCTAAAATATCCAATTCTATGCCTAATAATTTATATTTCCTTATTTATTTGCACTTAATTCCATGAACAAAATAATCCTTCATGGAATCAAATGTGGTTCCACTTTATTGAGAATTACATCGCCCTCTCAGGTCTTAATGCAATTACAACAAATTTTAATACTACAACAGGTCTTTATTGTAATGTAAATGAAGTGCATATAAAAACCATCACATTTTTAATTAAAACTTCTTCTAGCATGCATCCCAAAATCCTAAAAATGAATCCTAATCATTGCAAAAAAAAGTAAAAGGAAAACAATGTCATAATTCTCTCATGCCACTATTTCTTAATAAGAAGAAAGTGTAAAAAAACACATTACAAAACACGAAGAAAACACAATGGAAAACTTCACTTCTTCAAAGCAAATCTACTAGATACGTGTTTACAAAATTATAAGAGAATGACGAACACAATACTCAGATTTTTTCCCTTGAAAGAAAGATGAAAATCCCTCCCACAAAGTCTCCCCTTGATCCATCGATTGCTAGAGCATTCCGTTACATATTCTCTCAAAATCCACTCACCAATATCTCCAAAAAGGTAGAAATCTACATTTCTACTCCTATTCTAAGATCTCTAAACATTCTCCCATTTTTCTACTCACACACCACCTTTTTTGACATAAAAGCATTCTATTATAGTGTAGGGATGAATTTCCCAAGAGATGCCTCAAGCAACCTTCCCATAAGCATCCAAATACATTGAATTTTATAGAAAATTGCCCAACATCGCATCCAAACCATCCTAGGTGTTAAAAACAACATTTTGGGCCCCATCTGTGCCATTTTGACATCATTTTCTACTCTCTAGCACTATCGACGCCGACTCTGCGTAGCTCCACCATTTTGCTTTGTTTGGCTCCATTTTAGCTCCGTTTCGCCCCGTTTTAGTTACGTTGCATTCTTAACAGACAGACCTACAAAATAAACATAAAAATAACTTTTCTTTAAAGTGTAATTTCATTCAAAATGGTGTGAGAAGTGTAAATGAGATTAATCATAGAAAGACATATCGAAATGTGCTAGGGCAAAATTTTCTTTTTTGCTCGTTTTTGCTCCAAATTGAACCGTTTTTGCTTCTTTTTCTCCAAAACTCCAGTTCTTGTCTGTGGAATAAAAGATATACAAAATACCTTTCTTTAAAGTGTAAAATTATTTAAAATCACCAAATATAGGCATTAAAAGTATAAGAAAAATTTTACCCTTTTTAGGCGTATCAAAATTCCCCAAACTTAAGTGTTACTTGTCCTCAAGCAACCCTTTTACTACATAAAAATATGACTTAGGATAGAGATTAACTTATAAACTTCTATACTTTAGTTTAGTAAATAAAATAGAAAATTTTAAGAAAACCTTTAATAACTTAGATTCAAACTTTAAGTTTAAGAGTATTTAGTAATCAAATTTAATATTTCTGAATCTCTATTCATTTCATGAAGAATTGCAATTTGACATATCATAGACACATAGAACATTCATATGAAAAAGAACCTCATGAAAGCTTTATTAGTATTGCTACTAATAATTTAATACAAGTTTAGAAAATATAATAAAGTCTTTTCCTTAAGTTGATTTAAGTGAAGCCAATTTTTGAATAAGCATCTCCTCAAGCTTCTCCTCATTCATTTTTCTTTTCTTTTTCTCCTTTTTTTTTCTTTTTCCTTTTTTTCTCTTTTTTTTTCGAAATGAGGATTACTATATCTGGATAGCCTTTAATAATTTGAACTTCACTATCCTCTTCTTAAAGTCAAAACTTTATATCTGGATAGCCTTTAATAATTTTGAACTTCACTATCCTCTTCTTAAAGTCAAAACTCCTTACATTTCTTCACTTTATAAATTCATATTAATTTATGACTTTTCATAAATACATGAAACTCTAAAATTCTTAATACTTCAAAAATACAATTTCCTTTACTTTAAATAGAAATATTTAATCTTATCCTTTCATACCAAATATCTTTAACTTTAGAATTAATATTCTTTATTAAAAACTTTTAACTAAATTTACCATAATATTTACAAACATAAATATAGTCATTTAAAGTTAAACACCAATATCCAAGGTCATGTTAAATTAATGTAAAAATATTGTTAATTGAGGATAAATAAAATCCAGTTTACTTCTTTTAAAAAGAAAATTTTCATTTCCCCCAAACTTACATTTTTAAATATTTTACACTTAATTCCATAAAATGTAGTAGGAAGAAAAAGTAAAAGTTGAATCTACTGATTTCTACATCATCCTCTCAAATTTATATAAATTCATAATCATGATAGAATGACAGCAAGAGTAAGTAAATCTAGCCTAAAACATGTGTTGACCTCACTTTTGGTTGAGGTCTAGTTCTTCCTCTTTAGTAGCTTAGGGTCTAGCCATAGGACTTTCCTGTTAACTATTCATAGGGTATAGCCATAGGACTTTCCTGTTGACTAATTCCCCAGCATAAAAAAATAACACACACAATTCTACACCTCCTTCCAGGTCTATTGACTTAGGAGTTTGTATTGGTTTTGTTGATCTCGTCGGTCAAAGCCAATACGCCGCGCGGTGTGCTTGCCCAACACACCACACCTATTGGGGGTTCATTTGTTGACCTCACTTTTGGTTGAGGTCTAGTTCTTCCTCTTTAGTAGCCTAGGGTCTAGCCATAGGAGTTTCCTATTGACTATTCCTAGAAAACTAGAAAAGGAACTCTCACCATTAGAAATTCTAAACTCTTCTTTACTCAACTTGAAGCTCTACATATTGGTCCTAACCTCTGACACTTAGTAGGTGGAGTCGTTATGAGGTAGATCAAGGAGAGTTCCCATAAGACTGTTTGACTTTAGAGTTGACCCTGGGTGTTGGTCTAGAGCTAAGGCACTCACTACAATCACTTCACTCACAATCACTCACAAATATAAACCCAAAACTTCTTGACTTTAATCCCTTAATCCTTTGGGAGACTCATGTAGATGGTCCCCTAAACCCTCTAGCCCTAGGCTAGGGTTTAGCTAAGACTAGTACATAGAGGACCCAAATGAGGTTTCTATTGGTCCATGTCTTATTTATGGTGGTTAGCTCCCCAATTTTTCCAAGGATACCTAACTTGGCCCCCTAAACTCCCCCAAATTACCTAAATACCCTTGAAACCCTAAATTTGGCCAAAATTCTCAAATTTACCCAAAATACCAAAATTTATTCCAAAATCATTTCAAACCTTTTGAAAACACCCAAATTACCCAAAATCACAAAAAAATGCTAAATCACCAAAATACCCCTCCTCAGCCCAAAATTTCAAAAATTCTCAAAAATCCAAAAAAATACCCAAAACCTTCCAAATATTCCTAATTTCATTTTTCTCAACTACCACATGACCCAATTTGGCCAATTTGATCGATTTGTCCAAAACCCCCAAATTGCCCTAAAAAGGCCCATCTCCCCAAATCCACCTCAAATGTCTATTAAATTGGTCCCAAATTGCCCCAATTTCAATCATAAACTTAAATTCACCTTCCATGAGACCAACTTAAACTAAATTTAAGCCCAATTGGCCCATTCTTTGAGCCCAATTTTGATCAAAGTCAAAATCTGATATTTGGCCCTACGACTTGTTTCCACCAAATTGAACCCCATGGCCTACTCCATTGGTCTCAATTTGAATCCTAAACTCTTCATAACACTCCTTCACATCAAATTTGACCTTCAATTGGCCTTATTAAATCCTCAATTACATTTAATCTCAACAAAAGTCAAAAGCCCCAAATTTTGCCCCAAATTGGCTATGCCTCCAAATTTCACCAAATTGATTGCCTTAACCCCAAAATTGGCACCCAGTTCATGTTGAAAACTCTTCATAAAATTCTTATTAACCATTCCCAATAATAAATTTGGACATAGCCCAAGTCTAGCCCAAGCTAGACCCAAGTCTAGCCCAACATGCCCAAATTCACCAAAATTCCAAAATCCTTCAAATTAACCCTCCAATTGCACTCAAAATTCTTTCAATCCTTCACCAAAAATGTTCATTTCAATCATCTAAATCAAATTCATCAATAAATTGCACCAATTAACATGGCTAGTCTAGCACAAACCCAAGTTTTAGTCATTTGCACCCACTCGGACCCATGCACCAAAATTGACCTAGACATGTCAAATTTGTCAAGGCAAGGCCACCATAGCCAAATTTTGGACCCTATTGACCAAGACAAACCCCATGGAACCACCCAAATGAGCCATTGACAAAGGGATCCCCAAATCAAGGGATTTCATTCCATATTTTCTTAAGCCAAGGATATTTTTGCCAAAACTAAACACTAACCCATTTAATTGTTGTGGCATATTCCCTTGGCTCACCTGACCTCCTAGCCACCTCCCCTGGCCTGGACGGCTAGCATAGTGGCCATAAATTGTCCAAATCAAGAGCTACCCCTATGGAATCAGACACAATTTAAACCTAGAGGCCACCTCATCCAAATTAAATGTTAGAGCCTTTCCGCCCTCCACCTAAGCAAGCATTTTCACCCCCCCAATTGGCCATGACATCCACCCAAAAGCCCATTTTATAAAAAGCTCACCTCCATGAACATGGAGGGAGTACTAAAAATTTTTCAGAGAGAGCCCTCCAAATTACTCCTAGAGCCTCTTTGAGACTTTCTCAGTGTAACCCAACCACCACATTACCATGAATATTGCCGAAGTTCAATTTTTGAGCTCAAAACCTTGCTGGAGATAGGACAGAGCTCTCCACACCTCTACACTCCACCAAAATCAAATTAAACTCACCCATACCATCACCATAGTGAAAGAAGACAGTGCCCCCATCAAATTCCACTTTCACATGGTCACTAGCATAGCTCTGGACCGACACCTGAAATCGAGCTTGGTCGAATTCATACCTAGGTCTTTCACAACAAGAAGAGCCTTAATCCCTAGCCTCCTTGGACCTCCACGAACGTGCCGAGCACATATGATCAAAGCTTCCCTTCTTAGAGCAAAGGTATTGAACTCCCCATCTTCTTGAGCCTATTTTGATTCTCCATTTAATTAGGCTTAATTTAATTGCATGATTACCATATGGATGTGTTCGTCACACCTAGACGAGCATTTAGAAACAAACCACACTTAATTTGGTTATGAAATGAGTGAGACCTTAAGAATTGAAAATGGATGGATCTCGGGCTATGGCATTGAGGATGATGACGAGGAGTCGTCCGATCACATGTTTATCTCATCAATGGACGACATCTAGCCGGATAGCGCCTTCATACAGGATCTGGGCCGAGTCAGTGCTTAGGTGGATGGCGTCGTCGAATGGGAGCGCGACACATGGAGTTTCAGAGCCGCCTAGGATCTAGTCAGCGTCGCGCGTTTAAATAGATAAATAGGGTATTTTTTGATTTACATAAATAGCCCTAACTTTAAAATTCTATATATTGGTGTAGAAAAATAAAAAAAAATATAAAATAAAAATACCCACTTGCTCAGTGAACAGAGGAGAATAATGTGGAAATAATTTGAAGTTTTTTTATGCATATTTTATTTTTAATTAATTAAATATGGTTTTGAGTCTTTTAATTCTCCATGCTTGTAGAAATTTCACCATGACTTGAAATTTTGGCATGTTGTTGCCTTTGTCTTGAGGAAGATTCCTGATTTTTCCAAAGTCAGAGGATATCTCTAAATAGAGATCCATATTTTCCAAATTTATGTTTATTATTTGCATGAATTAATCATTATAATTAGCATGTTGCTTATAAAAATCCAAGAAAATTTTGGAGGTTTGTTATGACTGAAGAACACTTTGAAAAATATTTCATAGGTTAAGTCATTAAGAATACACTTAATTTCTACCAACCCTAAAACAAAAAGAAAATTAATTTTGGGAAATCCAAACATCTAAATGACTTAATTTTTAATCTCAACTATGATTTAAAGTTTAGAGAACTCTTCATAAAGATTTCAAAACATTTGGAGCTCATTTAATAACTCAAATTGATTTTTCAAATGTTATTTTTAACACTAAAATGATTTTTAATAATTAAAATACAACTTACAAAATTATAAAAAATGGGTTTTGTAGTCCTTTGTGATCAAAAGAATTTTTTAAAAATAAATTTGAAATTAAAATAAAAATTCTAGTTTGAGGCCCATTTCAATATTTAAATAATTAAAAAAATGATAAAAATCACAAAAATAATAAAATTCATGAAAATGTTTTAAATTGTTTCCTAAGCACTTAGGAACAATTAGAATATTTTTTCCTAATTTTCTAAGTGAAGATATTGAATTTTAAAGCTTAAAATAACTTTTAAGGGCTAAAAATGGATTTTCACTAAAATAATTCTAATAATTAAAAGAAAAATCAGAAAAATATGAAATTTATTTCTCTGTGTCCCTTGAAATTCGAGAGATTTAATAGAAATATAAAACTTAATTTTCCAAATTTAAAATATTTTATAATTAATAAATACTCCAAAACTTAAAATAATTCAATAAATCATGAACTTTGGCCTCAATGCTTCTATGGTCTAGGTCTACCTCCAGTAAAAATTTCTAGAGATTAGGCTTTTCCTTGGTTAAGTTATGGGATTTTCTTTGAAAAATCCTTTTTTTACATTAAAATAAATATGTAAATTAAATTAAATTAAATTTTGAAAAATCACATTTTCTCCTCTGATGTCTTAATTTACCCACGAGTGAGGTGGGATGAAAATTCCAAATTCATTTGAATTAAATTTGAAAAATTATGAGGTGATAGAACTTTAGGGGAAAAAATGTAATTTTAGAAATTTGGCCTTAAATAACATTTAGGCTAAGTTCAAGGAGGGAAAAGGTTAACCTCTAATTTTTAGGTTTATACCACAATTAAACATAATTAAACCTAGTTCGAACTTATTCACATTAGGTATAATTCAGTAAAACCTAATTGGGTCTTAACCACAATTAGACCAAAATAAACTAGTTAGAACTTAATCACATTATGTTTAACTCAATAAAGCCTAGTTAGGTCTAAACTACAATTAGACCTAATTAAACACAGTTAAACCTTAATCACATTTGGTTTAAATCAATAAACATTAATTAGGACTAAACCACAATTAGACCTAATTAAACCCAATTATACCTTAATCACATTAGGTATAACTCAATAAACTATAGTTAGGTCTAAACTACAATTAGACTTGATTAAACCCTGTTATGCCTTAATCACCTTATGTTTAACTCAATAAACCTTAATTAGGTATAGCCCTAATTAGACCTAATTAACACATTAAGCCTTACTTACATTAGGCTTAATCAACTTAAACCACAATTAGGTCTAACCGTAACTAGACCTAATTAACTACATTAAGCCTTACTTACATTAGGCTTAATTCAACTTTAAACATAATTTGGTCGAACCCTAATTTGACCAAATTAAACACATTAAGCCTTACTTATAGTAGGCTTAATGAACTTAAACCTTAATTTGGTCTAACCCTAATTAGACCTAATTAACACATTAAACCATACTTATATTATGCTTAATCAACTTAAACCTTAATTAGGTCTAACCCTAATTTGTCTTAATTGATCACACTAAGCCTTACTTAGATTAGGCTTAAATCAACTTAAGCCACAATTTGGTATATCACTAATTAGACTTAAATGAACATATTAAGTCCTACTGACATTAGGCTTAATTCAACTTAAACCGCAATTAGGTTAAACCCTAATTAAAAATAATTGACCACATTGGACTTAGAACTATTTAATACCTTAGGTTCTACCTACAGTGAACCTAAATCAATTTTAAGTCCGACATACATAGAATTAAAACTATTTTAAACCTTAGGTTCTACCTACATTGAACCTAAATCAATTTTTAAGTCCTACGTATAATGGACTTAGAAGTATTTCAAACCTTAGGTTCTATTTACATTGAATCTAAACAAATATTAAGTCCTACCGACATTGAACTTTGAAATATTTCAAACCTTAGGACTTAGATGTATTTCAAACCTTAGGTTCTACCTACATTAAACCTAAATCAATTTTGAAGTCCTACTTAAATTGGACTTAGAAATATTTCATAGGCTATTCCTACATTGAACCTAAATCAATTTTAAGTTCTATGTACATTGGATTTAACGCTATTGCAAACTTTAGGTTCTGCCTAAATTGAACCTAAATCATCTTCATGCCTTAGGATCTATCCAAATTGAATCTGAACGACATCAATCCTTAAGTTTTACCGACATTAAACTTTTATCTTAGGTCTAACCTACTGGACTTCAATCAAACTTCATTAGGTCTAACTGACATCAAACCTAAAATAAATGAAAACCCACTAACATACACACAAATGACATAAAATATACTTTAAAGGACATTAAAACTTAAACTTGAACCTAAAAGTAAAACTAGGTTAGAGAAGGTATTTTGGAGAAGGTAACTCATGGTTGCTAACAAAATATCTTTCAGCCATTTATAGCTAATCAAACCACAAACATAATGGCTCACGACAACGAAATCATGGGATCCTGATTGGGTCATCCCAAAAATAGAAATATAAAATGACAAAATGACTAAAATTAATAAATTAATAAATCGTAAACAATCTATAATTTTCCAACCCCTAAAATCTGAATAAGACTTTAAAACTTTAAATGGACCCTAATGAACAAAGATCACCAAACACAACTTGAGCAGTTGCGTTAAGATCTACAAAGATTTCTTGGACCACGCAATCTGTGGTTGCTGATAAGAATCTTTCATTTCTGGTTTAAACACCTTTTGGACTAATTTGATTTGAATACTTTATGGCCCTGGGACAATGGAGACATAGACATCTTGACCAAATCATTTAAAAATTATTCAACCAACTAAATTTATAAAATTAAACATGATTACATACTAATCATTTTCTATTTTGGAGGTTTGCTGAAGACATGAAATAAAATTGTGCTTTAGATTTACTTTCACGTTATAGGGTGTGCTAACTCTGATTTGCAAGATGACATTCTGAAGCAAAAAAGGTGAACCTTAAAATTACAAAACAAAAAATGACATACGGAAAAAACATGACAAAACAAAATGATAAAATAAAATAAGACAAAATGACATGACATAACAAACAGAACAAAATAAAACAAAATGACTTGACATCACAAAACAAAATAATACCTTTAGGGTAGAAACAGATTCTTAAAAATCTAGGAATAAAGATTTGATGTTTCTTTTCTTGACCTTGACATTTAATGGAAGAACAAGTGTTAACATTAATCAAGAGTTTTCTTAGACAATTTTGGTTGCCTAAGATGTAATTAACTATAGGAGCTTGCTCCTATATGAGAAAGAAGAACTCATAATAGGTGATAAACCTAAATCTCTGGTTATCAAGTATTTCGTGTGGTTTTCCTTATAAGAGAAATCATTTTCTCTATAATGTCTACCATAATGAAAATCATCTCGACATTTCTTTTACTCTTGTTTTCTGTTACTCGTCCTTTCCTTCATTCTCCTAGTTTCTTAACCTCTGTGAATCTTTCACATGATTCAAAAGAATAAGTTACTTGGAGATTAGGGCAATAAAATAGATAAACAGAGTGGTGATTCCTTTCAAACAACAAGACCAAACCAATGACATGACGTTGGGAATTGGCGGTGATGGACGACGTGAGCTTTGGTGCCATTAAGAGAGTGGCAACTCTGCTGGGGACCTTCTCTCTCCTCATCTCTCGTTAAATCATTCGTTCTTTATTCAAAGATATTCTATCTTTTAACAAATAGGAACATCTTTCTCAATCTTAACTCTTTGATAATAAGGTTCATCTACGACAAACATTCTACAACATTCACGGCAGACATTCCATGACATTCTTGACAAACATTCTATGACATCTATGACAAACATTCTACAGCATTCACGACAGACATTCTATGTCATTTACGACAGACATTCTATGAAGATTATGATACTTATGACAAACATTCCATAATAACATAACATAATAAATTCCCCGTTTACAAAACGAGTCTATAAAAAATTGTTCACATATCATCTTTCTGAATTTTTCAAAAAATTGCAATGGATTCTCTGGAGTCGGTCTTATCCTACTTTCAAGATCTTAATACACCAATTAATGAAGATACATGCCTTTACCAAAATGACTTTGGGTTGTTTGATGAAACTGAATTTATGATGAATAGTTTGCTCCAATTGATTATAGATCCATTCGAGGAGTTTAACTTATATTCTTACATAGATTTTCTTCTTTTTGGAGAAGATTTACCTCAAGAATTTTCTGTAGAACAATTAAATTTTGAGAAAATGGAAGAAGAAATTGATCAGACGGGAAATAAAGTTTATGTTGAAAATGATATTTTCTCACAATCTATATATAAAGACGGATCTTGTTCAAAGAGTGTTCCATTAACACGAACTCAACGAAGAAACAAAATTCATTCTCTTAAAAGGAAAAAGAAAAGAAATGAGATCAACAATCTTGAAGCATCTGAATCTGAGGAAAGTATTTTTGGGAACACATCTTCTTCAAAGAAGAATAAGTATTATCCAGTACCTGTTGAGTATGAAGATAATGCATTCCAATCTTTCCAAAGAGAAAATTCCTCTTCAATACGGATTATTTACTCCTTGTTCAAAAGACTTGAAAAAAAAGAAGGATGTTCGATCTCTCAACTCTTGGACAAAATGGGATGTGTAGTCTCTAAATCCATGAAAAAGAAGCATCTTTCTCAAGAGCATTCTATTTATCAAGAAATGAACCAACAATCCCCATCAGAATGTCAGTATACTCATGTACCTATTAAACTTTATTTGGGACTAAGAGTGAAGATATAGCTATCTCAAGAGACAGAATGAGACATGATGAATTAATCTTGGAGACAAAAGAAACATCTGCTAAAATGAAAGATCTTGTGCAAATGTTAAAAGCTACAGATCATTCCTACTCACATCATGATGATATACTTTCTATACCATCTTGTCCAATACTCAAGACAAATGTATGGACACGTGAGATATCAGAAGGAACCTCTGATGATGTGAAAACTTTTACGAACATTTTTCAAGAAAAGATTTGTGAAAAATTTCATGTTAAGACATTTAAAGAAAGACAGAAAAAGTTGAGAGCCGACATCAAACGATTATCAACATGCAAAAAGCAAAACTTTTCCAATACTCTGAGTGAAGAATATGTGGAAAAATACATGATTGGTACATAAGCGACTTCCACATCATGAGAATTACCTTCACCAACTGAAGAAAACCTAACAGAAGGGTTACAAACTATTATTCAACAATGAGATGAGCAAATCAATCGTCTTGAACTAAAGATCTAACAAATGATGGAAACTTTAAAAAATTCACCACAAACAATTGGTCAACCTACCATTGAAATCATTAGACCCAAACCAATACATATTCTTGACAACTGAAGAGGATCGACAAAAATAGAGGAAAGAACTCAAAGTTAAAAAGATTTCACCCCGAGTGGAATTCCAAAAAAGGAAATCACATAGCTTGCAAACTAAAAGGTGAAAGAGACAATGGCTCAGGTGAGGGCCGGATCATTAATTCCAAAGGGTAGACTCTATCAGGAGGAATTTGCAACTGTCCAAAATCCTACAGGATTTATTCCACATCTCTTCAAAATGTTTGATGGAGCGGGCAATCCTCGTCAACATCTGACACATTTCAGAGCAAGCTGCTACTATGTAGGAGGGAGTGATGCTCTTTTGATCTGTCAATTCATCAACAGTCTTACTGGAGTTGTTTTTAACTGGTATGCAGAACTTCCTAATGGTTATGTTAAGACATTTGTTGAACTTGAAAATCTCTTCAGCCAACAATTTGTTGGAGCACAACATCGTATATTGGTTGGAGATTTAGTGGTGGAGAAATGAAAGCCAGTGGAAGCCCTTGTGGATTACATTTTTCATTGGATAAATCTCAACATGAAATATGAACTACAACTTCTGGAACAACATGCTGTCCAAATTCTACTAATAAATATTCATGGTCCTATAGCTTTCATGCTTAAAGGATTCGCAATAAAGACATTTGAAAATCTACTCAGCAAAGCTGCCAACCTTTAAGAGTAAGCTAAGAAAATGAATGAAATTGGAAAAGATCAAGAAAACAAAATTGGTTAAGAAATTTGAAAAGAAATTAGAAAATTTCATGACAATAGACAAAGGCAAGCGGGAGATGCAAGTACAACCCGAACAAAAGAAGCAACGACAAATTATAAATCAACAACCATCACAGTCATCATCACAACTGCAATTTCAACAATCAACCCCATCACCGATAGAAAAGGAATCATTGTCCGAAAGGATGAACAAAGAATATCTATTCAAGATAGAAGCAGTCAGTAAGATATTCTATAGCTTGTTAAAAATACCAAAATTCAAATTTCTTAAAGCAAGAAGACCGGGAGAAGTTGATATGAAATAAAATTCTAGTTACTATCCTTATCATAGGATGCTCGGACACAAAATTGAAGAATGTTTCATCTTCAAAGACTATTTGGAATGCAACTTCAAAGATGGGAATATAGTAATCCAAAAAGAATATCTGAAAAAACCTGAAAAAGGTTTAGTTAATATAATTTTGATTGATAAACTTGTTCCTAGTGATCCTTCCAATGATGATAACAATGAAAATATTGCTCTAGACAAATCTCTTGAGAAGACTTTCAAGAAATTTCAATTCATTTAATGTTCAACATCAACGACAATGGAATTTTATAGGGAAGAAAAGAAGAAGAAAAGGAAAGAATCAAAATGTGTTAGAGGTCTTTTAGATATAGGGGCTACTATTCCATTTGTATCTTCCACTTCCCGTATTTCTCTACTACCTAAAAGGATGGTTGTCTTGGACGAAGGGAAAAAATCCCTCGAGTAGTTGAACTTCTACGACTTTATCTCCACAATGAATAAAAATAATTCCATTTCTAATTGCATTTTGTCTAATTCTAACACTACCCTTCAAAATGAACAATCCAATTTCATTCCTATAGACAATATTCAAATCAAACACAATCTCGATGAATTTAATGGCAATCAAGACATCGATAATTATAATGAAAATGAATATAAAATTGGGACACTTGAATTAAAAGGAGCACTGATTTACATACAATTGGAACTCTTTGACTCAAAAGAAAAAGAGACAAATGACACACTAAAGGAAATAACTGAAATCAACTTGTGAAGTGGAAGGATTCTACTCCAAGGATGACCCCAAAAGAAAAAGAAAAATCAATGATGACACCAGAAGAAACCATTCCTCCAAGACAAGAGCAGTTATCTGAAGGAAACAATGACAGTTTTCATAATAAAGTGGACTATAATGTATTATCCCAATTAAGAGAACTACTCCCAAAGTTGAGCATCTACAATGCCCTTATCCTTTCCAAGGAAATGAGAGAGTCAATGATAAAAGCTCTTTTAGATCCAGAAACTTGTTTAGCTCAACTCGCTAGTACTTCTTTAAATGAAGCTTACTCATTAGAAGAATAGACTAAAATAATTTTCTCTGACAATGACTTGTTGCTCGGAACAACCGAACATAATTTTCCATTATATATCATGATCAATAATAATGACACAAGACTTTCAAGAGTGCTTATTGATCCTGGTGCCTCGATTAACATTATGAACCTAAGAACTCTCGCATATTTGGACATCGAATCTCAGTAGCTAACAAAAGATAAAATGATGCTATAAGGATTCAAACAACATGGAGACTGAGTTATTGGATCGATTACACTACTTTTAAAAATCAACAATTTGGTGAAAATGACAAAATTTTGCGTCATCGACTCTGAAACTTCTTTTAATGCATTGCTTAGTACACTATGGCTCCACAAGAATAAGATGGTCCCCTCTTCATTACATCAATGCATAAAGTATCTACAAAAAGGACAGGAATGTTGTATTACAGGAGATCTACAACCATTAATAATCCATGAAATCAGTGTACATGAAGATTCTATATACTACGCTCGAATAGAGAAAACAATATTTTCTAGAGATGTAGTAATGGCACCAAATTCAGAAGAAAAGGGTAAAAATAAGAAATAGGGTGAAAAAGACCACAACAAAGGAAAACAAGTCGACAAAAATTTTTCTTCAACAACCACAAAGGATAAGAACGCTCATCCGACTCACATCCGAGATCGAGATTGGGGACGAGGACAAGAGAGGGAAAATTCAAAAATCAACATAAGGAAATCATCAAAGTTCAAAGTTTGTCTAGACTCCAAAGAAGAAAAAGAAAAAGAAAATACAACATTGGTAATTTTGAAAGAACCACAATTCAAGATATCTCTTAAAAAATAAGATAAAGAAAAACAATTTAAGTCCATGTATGAACAAATCAATCACAATATACATGCTATGACCCTGAACCCAATTTCTCCATAAAAAATTGATAATTTAGTGGTCAAAGAAGAATATGATGGGGACAGAAAAACTATAAAATTTTGACTTGGTTCTATTTCTTCTAGTTCCGAGACAAATGTAAAACTTGAAGAAAAAAATCTTACGAAATCAATGAAAATCCCTTTCGAACTTTATTCCCCATGTGTTCAAAAACTTATTCAAAATGGTTTGATACCTAAACAATGGACATTAGATCAATCTTATCATTTTGAACATTTGTGGAATAACATCAAATGAAACTTAAACTCTAAAGAAGGCATTGCATTTGGTACCTTAGAACTACTAGATGACACAGAGTTTTACCTAGTCGTCACCGAAGAACCTGGCTCTAAACACGCATATGATCTTGTAGTCAAAGAAGCACCACCAAAATTTGAAGAAGACATTAAATCGATAGTGGATGAACTAAGAAAATTAAATTTAGGAATGGAAGAAAACCTAAAACCAACTTTTATTAGTTCATTCCTTAATGACATTGAAGCAAAAGAAATAGTTAATCTATTGAAAGAATATAAAGATTGCTTTGCTTGGAATTATGACGAAATGCTTAGACTCTCTCCAAAATTTAAAGTCCATAAAATTGGATTAGACCAAACTGTGATTTCTGTTAAATAAGCTCCAAGATGAATCCACGTTTAAATCGAACAACAATTCATTGTTGAAGTCAAAAAGCTGATTGAAGCAAATTTTATTTGAGAAGAAAAGTACCGGACATAGCTGGCTAACATAGTGTTAGTAAAGAAGAAAAAAGGCCAAATTCAGATTTGCATAGACTTCAGAGATATTAACATGGCTTGCCCAAAGGATGAATTTTCTTTGCCAATTCTAGAGTTGATGGTTGACATTGGATTAATACATGAAATATTCTTCTTTATGGATTGATCATCACGATACAATCAGATCAAAATGTCTCTAGAAGAAGACCAAATACAACTCTTAGAACACCCATCAGAATATACTACTGCAAAGTAATGCCATTTGGATTGAATAATGCTAGTGCTACCTATCAATGGGCCATGACACAAATCTTTGACGAACTTATCCACAGCCAAGTTGAATGTTATGTGGATGACTTGGTTATCAATAGTAAACAAAAAGATGATCATGTATAAAATTTGAGAATCATCTTTGAACGATTACGATAATTTAATCTTAAAATTAATCATTTAAAGTGTGCCTTTGGTGTCACCTTAAAGAAGTTTTTAAGATTTGTTGTTCGACATCATGGGATCGAATTGACCCCCTAAAAATTAAAGCTATTTTGAACATGCCTTCTCCAAAAAATTTGATCCAACTACGATCTTTCGAAGGAAATATAGCATACATCCGATGTTTCATTTCTAATCTTTTAAGTGGGTGTCAACCTTTCACCGCCTTGGCTAGAAAGGATACCAAATTTGTGTGGGATGAAAAATTCCAACACACCTTTGAAAACATCGAACAATATTTGACAACTCCTGTTATAGCCGCCCCTATATTAGGGAGACCTCTAATTGTTTATACTACATCATTAGACAATTCCCTTGGAGCATTACTCGCTCAAATTAACAATGAGGGTAAAGAAAATGCATTAAACTACTTAAGTTGTTGCTTGGTCGCAACCGAAATAAAATATCCTGCAATTGAGTAGCATTGTTTAGCTTTGATCTTCGCAGTTCAAAAGTTAAGATATAATATGATATTTCATAAGGTAACTCTTATCACAAGAGTTAACCCTTTAAAAAATTTGATGACACAACCAACAATTTCTGGAAGATTAAAAAGATGGGTGATGATATTACTCCAATTCGATATAACAATTGTACCTCTACGTGCTGTCAAATGACAAATTTTGGCAGACTTTTTAGCAGCACATCCAATACCAGCTGAATCTCCTGTTAATGATGATTTGCCTGATGAGCAAGTTTTAGAAATAAAAAATTATGACAAACAAAAATGGGAATTATATTTTGAAGGAGCTTCATCCTCTCAACAAGACAAAGATAAACAGACAGTTATACTCGGTAAAGCGGGAGTAGGATTACATCATCACTCCAGATAAAATGCTGATGTGGTTTTCCTATCATCTAATTGAACTGTGAAAAAATAATGATGCTGAATATTAAGTGCTCATAACCGGCTTAGAACTGACAATACAAATGAAAATAAAAGATATCAACATCTACGGAGATACTTAATTGATCATCAATCAAATCACAAGAAAATATATAACTTTAAAAAGTTGACTTGAATAATATTTATGTTATACTCTAAAATTGCTTTAGCAAATTCCAAATGTGACGTTCTTCCTAATTCCAAGGCTAGAAAACTCTCTAGCAGACGATTTAGCTAAAATTGCAAAAGAGTTTGCTTTTCCAGAAGAAGATGACATTGCAATTTTCATAAGAGGATGACGAGTTCTCTCCGAAATTGACATTGGCAAATTCACGAAAATCATCCAAGAGATAACAAGGACAACAATCAATAGAGAACAGGATGACTGGGGAAAACCATTATTCAATATCTGTAAACCCAAAAATTACCCAAAAATAGTTCCACTGCATCCTAAATTAAACAGAGAGCATTGTCTTATGCTCTAGTAAATGATGTTCTTTACCAATGATCTTTCTATCAGATGTGGTTAAGATGTCTGAACCAATCTGAGGCTCAAGAAATCATGAAAGAATTTCATTCAGGTTTATGAGTGCACACCAATCTGGATAAAAAATGAAGATGAAAATAAAAAGAATGGGATACTATTGGCTGATAATGATGATTGACTGTCTCAAAACTGCAAAGAAATGTCATCAATGTCAAGTATTTGGAGTGGTATTACATCAACCACCAAATGTATTACATCTAACAATTACATCTTGGCCATTTGAATGTTGAGGCACAGACATAGTGGGCCTTATAGATTTTTCATTGTTTAAAGGACATCGATTCATCTTGGCTGTTACAAATTACTTCTCCAAATGTGCAGAGACAGTACCGCTCAGAGAAGTCAAAGCAGAACAAGTTCTCCACTTTTTCAAAACACAAATTTTCTATAGATTTGGAATTTTTTGAAAGGTCATATCAAACAGTGGACTATCCTTCCAAAATAAAAAGATGAATAACTTCATCCACATACATGGAATAGATTGGAGAAATTCAACAATTTACTACCACAAAGCCAATGTTTTGGCCGAGGCTTTAAACAAAACACTAGTCCAAATTTTGAAAAAGATATTGACTAGCAACTCGAGACAGTGACATGAACAATTGATAGAAGTTATGTGGGCCTATCGTACTACATAACGAACACCAACACGATCAACACCGTTTGCTTTGGTATATGGTTTTGAGGCTATACTTCCACTTGAAATGCAAATTCCTTCTCTCAGGATTACAATTGCAAAAAAAACCATTGAAGAAGAAAATGCAAGACTACGACTTGAAGAGTTTGAGAGTTTGGAAGGCAAACATCTGCAAGCTCAACAAAGTATTGAATTATATTGAGCAAAAATGGTACGTGCCCATGACAGATTGGTCCGCTTTAAGAAATTTCAAATCATGGATTTGGTCTTAGTATTCTGAAGATCTATCCTCACTTATCAAAAATAAGTGGAAAATTCAAACTAATTTGGGAAGGCCCGCATGTAGTTGAAAATATGTATTCAGAAGGATCTTATTAGTTGGTCAATTGCCAAAGAGAAAGAGTTTTACCCCAATCAATGGGAAAAATTTGAAAAAATATTATGCAGCATGAAAAATATTGACTCGTTTGTAAATTGGGAAAATAATTATAAAATTAATTTGAAAATTTTCAATTGGTATCACTTTGAGATTTTTTTTCTTGCTTATCAAACAAGTGTCTGTGATCATGACACCTTAAAAAAAATTGAATGAATCTTAAAAAAAAATTTCTTGACATTGACATTAATTTACCTAAAACCAGATTTGGCATGTTTACATTAACGTGTCACTTGCAGGGGAAATGTTGAGCAATAGAATTTTGTTCACTTTTCGAAGTGGTGTATGTTTGACACTGGACTGCCAATGCATCAACTCATTTTGAATTTGATCTAACATAAGTTGAATTATTGTAAAATGGCCTACTGTTATCTATCTTCATTAAAGTAGAAGCAAAGGGGAAGTCACATGTGCTAGAATTTAAAACCCAATAATGACATGTCACTAAGGAAAATGTGAAACCGACATAACAAAAACAAAAACTTGATACAGAAATATTGAAATCGGTAGTAGTCATTGAGACTCAAGGGATTGTGGAGGCATCCTTTGCTACAGTCAATAAGATTACATCAGAATTGACTCGGAGTAAAGACTAAACTGAAACAAATGACTTAAAAGACTTGAAGAAAATGAACGAAAAGACATGGATCACATGGATGAAGAGGGAGAGGAATTTTAGTTTTTGATTCTTGAATACACACCTGGTGAGGTATATCCTATGTTAGGAGTTGAAAATTTGGACGCTAAAGAAGGTGAAGCAATAAAAAGGATTGTCTTTGCTCTAAGTTTGTATGTATCGGTTCTCAACCTCACAACATCAGACGAACCAATCAACAGACAAATTATTTCTAAAGAAGAGCTGAGGCGCATTCAGACTATCAAATGAAATCATTTTGAAAAATAAAGGCATGTTAATGTCTGTACCATTAAGATACTTGATGTATACGTGGAGAACAGCCAAGCTGGACATCTAAAAAGGAGAACATGTGATGAAAGCATGTGATCACAGCCGAGTTGGACATCTAATAAGGAGAACATACTCCAAACCAAACAGATGTATACGTGGCAAAGCAAGAATAACAATCCAGTATGGATGTTGCTATAACTATGCTAAGGACAAAGATGGAAATGCTCCAGGGATCCTAAAACATGAACAAGTAGATCCGATGCCTACGGTGATTATCCAGATCATGAAATAATTGGTGGCTTGGGACATAACGCCCATCCAGTTGCATTCCAGATAGCTGTATCATCAATATCTATGAAGATGAAGATTGTATCCCACCTCATATTGACAGTCGTGATTTTGAGAGACCCTTCTATACACTATTTTGACTGAACATGTGTTCAATTATGTTCGGACAAGAAATACAGATAGTGGGCTCAGAAGAATTCCATGGTTCTCATTAGATTCCCCTCTCATGAGGATCAGCGTTGATCCTACAGGGACATGGAGTTGACGTAGCCAAGCACTACATACAGAGTGCAAGTAGACAACAAATTTCAATATCAATACAGAGGATGCATCCTAACAAGCGACCAATTATATATCAATCCTTGGCTGAACACAAAGGATTGCAACCTTTGAAACTAACATGATCCTATGAATGTCTGAGCGCCTGAGTTATATTTAATGGAATTTATTCCAAAAAATATCTCGAAATGCAGGATATCCATGGATGGTCTGATGGTATCTAAGATTACTGATATGAAAAAAATGAATGTGACATCATAACAAGATGTTTGATGTATAATATACTACCTACACCCTATTTTATCATTATATGTTATCTTTTGTGGTGAAATAAAACTCTAGTTTTGCTGTAAAAGGCAAAATCCCTAGTTATTGAAGATGCTTGTGCAGGTCCAAAAAAGCCAAAATGAACATTGACATAAGTTTAAAATGACAATTTTAACTCATAAAATTAAAAATCTCCAATGAGAATCTTGAAACAATATATTTACCTTTATATGTAATTTATAGACATACTGACATTTGACATTATTGAGAAATACTATTAAGACCTCCTTCAACGGAGTTTAACATCCACTTTCTCTTTACTATTGGATGTAAGACCTTCCTGATACGGAGTTATGGCATTCCTTTAGTCTTTTTCTTGGAATAGGATGAAAGTCTCATAGCATTCCTCTTCTAATACAGACATTTCACATCTTCGACATGTGATCTAAGACCTTCTTCAATGGAAAATGACATCCACTTTCTCTTTACTATTCGATATAAGACTTTCCTATCATGGGATTACAACATTCCTTTAGCATCTTCTTTTGGGACAGGATATACGTCTCCTAGCATTCCTTCTCAAGAGAAACATACCAACATTTGACATCTTTGAGAAGTAGTATAAGACCTCTTTCAATGGAGGATGACATCCAGTTTCTCTTTACTATTAGATGTAAGACCTTCCTGACACAGAGTTATAACATTCCTTTTGTATTTTGCTTGGAGTATGATGTAAGTCGCTTAACATTCCTCTTCCAATATCGACATTTGACTTCTTTGAGAAGTTGTATAAGATCTCCTTAGATGGGATATGTTATCTACTCTCTCTCTTACTAGTGGATGTAAGACCTTCCTGACATGGGATTATGACATTCCTTTTATCTCTTCCTATGGGATAGGATATAAGTCTTTTAGCATTCCCTTCCCATGAGAGACACCGATAATCGACATCTTTAAGAGGAATATGACATCTACTCTCTCTCTCTCTCTTACTATAAGATGTTAGGCCTTCCAGACAAAGAGTTATGACTTTCCTATAGTTTGTCATGCTTGATGATTTCTTCATAAGTGATGACATTCTTCTCCCCAACAAACTTCAAAAATTGAATGACAATGTGCATGACATTGTATAACCATATTCTTCTTTACAAAACTAAAGACAAATTAACAATTTCATTGGATAATAAAAATCATTTCGGTCAACGCCAATATGTGCGGCATACTTGTTCAGTATTCCACACATATTGGAGGCCCATTTGTTGACCTCACTTCTCTGAGGACCCTGACATGACACTCATAGACAAGACGTATCTTGAATCACTCATACTGATTCATGATCTTCAGAAAGATTTGGAAATGATCATTGTGATCACTAAGTTTACTCTTAGAAGAAGGTCTACCAACATTGACCCCTTTGAACATAATTATCTAGGGTCTGAAAACCCTAAAAATTAACTTGAATCATAATGTACTTTTTTTGGGTCCAAATCAGGATGATACCCCAAAATGATCAGATCAGTTATGACAATAATTTGATCAAACCTTGACCGAGTAGTTACCACATTGACCATTTGGTCAGTAAAGACATCAAATTGACCTAATTGGTCAAATTTTGTCAAATTAGTCAAATTTTGTTAAATTGGTCAACCCTGGTCAAAATGTTCAACTTTGGCAGACTTTGGTCAAACTGAATCATTTGGTTAACCCAAATACCAAATTGGTAAAATGAACCATTTGGTCAATCTAAACACCAAATTGGTCAATTAGACCATTCGATCAATCATGGACCCATTGATCAAACTTTGGTCAAAATGGTCAATTTTGAACCTCATGGTCACCACATTGACCATTTGGTTAATAGTAGACCCAAATGATCACCATATGGTCAATTTGACTATCCTGGTCAACCTTGGTCAAACTTGGTCAAACCTAAGTCATATCACCAAATCTAATGATCCCATGAGTAAACTAAGCATGACATGGTGAAGTAAGCCATCTTGGTCAACCCTAGGCCTAAGTTGGTCAACTATGGTCAACCCTAGTCAACCATGGTCAACTTGGTCAACATTACCATTTTTTGTCAAAATTAGGTCTTTTCATCAAATTATTTTATTCTCTTAATTAATTAATCATTTATTTAATTAAAGAGAGTGAAATTAAGGATTATTAGACCTAGGATTTAAGTTTAAAGTATTTGTTTAAACCCATGGCAAGAAAAACCCATGGCCACCCAAAAATCATATTTTATACTTAAACCCTAAATTCACTACATGACAATTTGCTGATGGGTCACCCATGACCCATGACACATAGTATGAAATGACTAACATTCATAAATGACCCATGAGTCATGACCATTGGCTAAAAAACTAAGGTCATTATGAAGACATCATGAAGGGAAGAGTGAGATGTCAATCTTTCATGATTCACCTCCACCTTCATCTAAGGAAAGAAAGACCTATCTAAAACCTACACAGGATTAGGGTCATCTTGATCAAATCATAAAAAATGGGAATGAAGAGGAATATGTGTCATCCCCTCCCATGTTCTTTGAATGACCAATGAATCCATATGGGGGAGGCTGATTCAAATACATTTGTGTAGCCTTATCTACCTTCCAAGCTACCCAATGGAGAGGAGCTAAAAAACGAATCCAAGCTTCATCCTAATGGAAGATCACATATGAATAATGCCTTGGGAGGTACATACATGATAATCCTTGGCCAAGAGATTTATCCACAATCAATATACAACTGATAGCTTCTTCCCTAAATGAACCCTAGCACAACCATGGCTTTCTTAAGCCTATAAATAAGCTAACCTAAAAGCTAAAGAAAAAAGAGTAAGATTGATAGTCCCCAATTCCATAAACCCATACCAAACTTGTTCCCCAAACTCTAAGGAATAGATCCCCCTTGAAATGAACCTTTGTCATCAACTGATATGCCCTAATTTGATAGTCCAATTTGAGGAAAAATTTTGGGTTGGACACAAACCTCATCAAACCCCAAATTATCTCTTCTAAAACCTTCTAAGATCTAAGGAGAGGATCCTAATCAAAATTGGCCTTCCCAAATGGCTCTAACCGACTGCTTAATGAAGTTGTGACCCCTTTTCATTGAACTCCTACTCAGGCCCAATTTTTACTTAAATTGAGTCAAGAGCAAGCTTCTTGAGCCTTAGGTGAAGCTTTGGAACCAATCCAATCGAAGTTCCATCCATTGAGGCCGATGTATGGTGCTAAATCCTAATTTCGTCTCAGTTTTCAGACATTGTGAGGAGAATCGTCACTTCATGGCTAATGATCCATATGGATGTGTTCGACATGTCGAGCCAACGCTCTAGCAACAAAAAATTTTGAGTTTGGTGAAACATCTGGGGAGATCTTAATCTAAAACTATGAATAACTCTTGTTTCTTCTCCCTTTGGGACGATGAACAGATGTTGTCCATTTCTTTGTGTTGGAAATGGACGACTCTGATCGAGTCAGACTGTGGTTCTGTTCATATGAAACAAACAGAACTACGAGCCATGTGTGATGCCGCATGTAAAGTGCATCCAATCACGCGCTGCCACATCAGCTTTCAACGTGTCTGATGTTCGAGTCAGTGCCTCGTCAGATAAGTGGATAAATAGACTTTTTTTGAATTAAGTAATTCCAAAAAATACCTAAAACTTTCAAAAATTTATATCATGACATAGAAAATTTATTAAAATATAACAAAAATACCTCTGGATTCAAGAAAATGAGGAGAAAATTATGGATGTGAAATTAAAATTTCATTAATTATATATAATTTTTAATTAATAAATTATACTCTAGAGTAGTTTAATTATTAAAAATCATTTATAATTCCAAAAACTATGAAATTCTTAGGGATTAACCTTTAAGTCCTTAGGAACATCCTCTGATTTTTCCAAGGTTAAGAAAATTCCCTAGGATCTAACTTTATAGATTCTATCAAAATTTGTAATTTTTTCCAAAATAATTATAAAAAAAATTAAGAAATTGGAAAATTAAAGTTGAAAATGGTTGTGAAATTTAGAGTGACACTTTTAAACTCTAAAATGAAAATTTTTAGCCAATTGACAATTTAAATTGACATTTTCATCGTTTAGAGTCATAATTGTAAATTTCAAATTTACATTTAAAACCCCAAAATTTTTAGGCTTAAACATTAGCCTTGAATGACATATAGGATTGACCAAGTCCTAAACCCTTAGATCTAAATCCCAATCTAGATCAAAGCTGAAGCCCAAACCCTGACCAACATATGGGTCTACTTATCTCCTCAGGACTATTGGGTCTAACCCCAATAGACTCAAAGTTAAATTCCAAATGATGAAATAAAATTCACATGAAAATTAGGTCTAAACACCTTGGACTTAATCTGAATCCAGGAGACGAGACATAAACAGTTTGGTTCAATCTACATGAATTCGAACTTCACCAAAACCCTAATTAGGTCTAAAACCCATGTCAACACAATTTTATGGGGTCTCGTGGAAGCTGTTGGTCGCTGGAATGGAAATCTTGACGCTCGGTGTGGAGGGACATTTAATTTTTATATATATTAGAAAAATATGAAATCAAATCATTCCCATATCTTTCATAGTTTAAATGAAAGAGCACTTCACCCCAAGTTATGTATCTATCTTGAAAGATAAACACATTAATTGATAGTGAGGCTTAATTAAATAATCTAAGAAATATATGACATCCGTTTGGTCTGCAAAACCATTTTATGTTGACCTACAAGTTCCCCTATTTAATATGAAAAATTAAATAAGGTTTATATTAAGACGGGTTCTTGAAAGTTTTCTATAAAGGCAAACCCTTACAATTAATTTTATCTTTGATAACTGAAGTCACCTAAGGAAACTGTCGATAAATCATGGGATATTGTCTTCAAAGAGTGTTGATCGCACTTTTGGTTGAGATTTAGTTTTCATCTTTAGTAGCCTAAGGTCTACCCATAGGACTTTCCTGTTGAATATTCCTAGAAAACTAGAAAAGGAACCCTCACCATTAGAAATTCTACATTCCTCCTTGCTCAACTTGAAGCTCTACATATTGGTTCTAACCTCTAGCACTAATAGGTGGGGTTAGCATGGGGGAGCTCAAGATGAGTCCTCATAGGATTGCTTGCCCTTAGGGTTGACTCTGGGTGTTGGTCTAGGGCTAAGGTACTCACTTTCACTCACTTTCACTCATTATCACCTATACCCACTCACAACCCTAAACCCAAAATATTTGACTTTGATCCCTTGATCCTTTGGGAGACTCATGTAGATGGTCCCCTAAACCCACTGGCCCTAGGCTAGGGTTTAGCTAAGACCAGTACATAGAGGACCCAAAAGGGGATTCCATTGGTCCATAGCTCATCTATGGTGGTTAGCTTCCTAATTCTATAAAAAATATCCAACTTGGCCTTTTACTCCCAAACTTACCCAAATTACCTAAACATACCCAAATCCCAAATTTGGTCAAAATCCTCAAATTCATCTAAAATACTCAAACATTTTCAAAAGTCATTTCAAATCTTTTGAAAATACCCAAGCTACAAAAATACCCTTACCTAAACATTTTCAAAAGTCATTCCAAATTTACCAAAATACCCCTAAAATTGCCAAAATTACAAAAATACCCTTCGCACCCCAAACTTTCCCAAAACCTCCAAAATCACTCCAAATGCTTCCAAAAACCCATCTGGACCCCTCAATTGGACCCAATTTTACCAATTTGATCATGTTGACCAAAACCCCCAAATTACTTTTAATGCCCCAATTATCCGAAATTTATCTCAAATGTCCATCAATTTGGTCCCAATTTCCCCCAATTTCAATCCTAAACTCAAATTTACCTTCCATATGATCCAACCTAAACTAGCCCATGCTTTGAGCCCCATTTTGATCTAGGTCAAACCTCCAATTTTGGCTACATGACTTAATCTCACCAAATTGAACCCCATAGCCTACTCAATTTGCTAAAATTTGTGTTGAATGCCCTTCATAACAATCCTACACATCAAACTTAACCTTCAATTGGCCTTGGTGAGGCCTCAATTTCATTTAATTTTTACCGATGTTCAAAAACCCCAATTTTGCCCCAAATTGGTCATACTGCAAAATTCCACCAAATTGATTATCTTAGCCCCAAAATTGGCCCCAAAATTGGCACCCAATTTATGTTGAAAAATTTTCATGACATTTCTATTGACCATTTTCAAAAATCAATTTGGACTTAGCCCAAACCTATCCCAATCTAGACCCAAGTCATTCCTTCACCAAAAATCTTCATTACAATCATCTACACAATGTTGATCAATCAATTGGGCTCAAGGTCATGGCTAGCCTAACCCAAACCCAACCTTTAACCATTTTGACCCACATGGACCCCTTCAGCAAAAATTGACCTAATCAAGCCAAATTGGCCAACCAAAGACCACCACAGCCACTAAGCCCTTCTTTTGGTCCTAGCTAAACCATACAGAACCCACCAAAGCAAGCTATGGACCAATGGGTCCCTAAATTAAGGGATTCATACCCATTTTTGGGTCTTAAACCAAATATCTCTTCCATCATGACAAACCCTTGGAGGTAAACCATAATTAAGCCTCTCCTGACTCACCTGACCTCTTGGCTACCTCCCCTGTCCTTTTTGCAGACCTAGTAGCCAAAAAAGACCAGGCTGAGAGCACCCAACTTGATTTAAAATAAAATTAAACCTTGCTGATGTGTCCCACTACCATTTTTCACTTGGAATCTTCCTCTCCTCACCAAGGAAGCCAATCCCAACCCTTAGCTTGCTCTGAGAGTGGCCATGGCCATGGCTATTTAAGCAGCCATCCCTCATGGCCAAGAAGGCTGCTAAAATAAACCTTAGAAAAACCTTGCCTATTTCATTCCAAATCATTTTCCCAACATCCCTAACCTTAACCTCCATCAATTTCCAGCTCTAATCCCCTCTCTGTGAGCTCAAATTCAGAGGTCATTTTCAAGAGCAAAATAGGACACTCTCTGAAACTCAATCAATCTCCAAATTGATTATTTCATGAGAATCCTCAAACCAAAAGAGGAAGTTCTCCCATAAAACCCCCATCCCACAATCGCTCTAACCTAGCTCTAGACCAAAGCCGCACCACCCATTAAAGGAGCTCTAAACCAGACCCAAGCTATGATCAAATTAGTGCATCCAGGAGGCTCGTCGGACCCCACTGAACCTTCAACAAGCACCCAATTGAGGCTAAACCTCTTGGACAGAGGTATGAACCATTTTTATCAAAATCCAAGCTTGATTTGGGACATTATGAAGTAAACTTATAATTCATGCTTGATCAACCATATAAATGTGCTCGTCTAGGTTATATGAATAGTTAGAAACAAATTTCATGTAATTACATTGAGAATATAGGAAGAAATTAGGGTTAAAAAACTTACGATTCTGGGTTTAAACCAGTAAGGGATGAAGACTATGGACCATCGGATCACGCGTGTACCGGATGAGTAGCTCTGATACTGTCGGACCACAATACGATTCATGAATGTGCCATCAAACGAAATAGTGCCAGCCAGCTAGAGGAGGACTCGTGGGCAGCTTCGACGCCGTCGCAGGATGACTCACTTAAGTGAGAAATTAGGGCATTTTCTCATTAAATTAAATCAATGAACTTCAAAAATCTATATCTTGGTGTAGAAAAATTACAAAAAGAAAAGAAAAATACCTTAGTGCTCAGTGAATAGAGGAGAATAATGTGGAAATAATTTAAAGTTTATTTGATGCATATTTTATTTTTAATTAATTAAATATGGTTTTAAGTCTTTTAACTCTCCATGCATGTAGACATTTCACCATAGCTTGATAGTTTGTCATGTTGTTACCTCTATCGTGGGAGGTATTCCCTGATTTTTCCAAGGTCAGAGAAGACCTCTAGACAGAGATCCATATTTTTCAAGTTTATTTTTACTTTTTACATAAATTAATCATAATAATTAGCATGTTGCTTAGAAAAATCCAAAGAAATTTTGGAAGGTTTATTGTGACTACAGAACCCTTTGAAAAATTTTTCATGAGCTAAGTTATTAAGAACACAATTAACTCTCACAAAAACCTAGAACACAAATGAACTTAATTTGGGAAAAATAAACATCTAAATGACTTAATTTTGATTCTACACTATGATTTAAAGTTTAGAGAACTCCCTATAAAATTTTCAAAATATTTGGAGCTCATTTGTTAACTTAAATTGAATTTTTTTTTAAGCTATATGTCATTTTGACGTTAAAATGATTTTTAATAATTAAAATATAACTCAAAACGTCATAAGAATTGGTTTTGGGAGTTATCTATGATCAGAGAAATATTCTAAAAAATAAATTATAAATAAAATAAAAACTTCATTTTTAAGCCTATTTTGAATATTTAAGTAATTAAAAAATGAATAAAATTCACAAAATTAGTAAAATTTATGGAAATATTCTAAATTATTTCTTAAACACTTATGAATAATTGAAATATTTTTTTCTTATTTTCTAAGTGAAGATATTGAATTTTAAAGCTTAAAATAATTTTTAAAGGCTAAAAAATGAATTTTTATTAATCTTTCACTTTAAAAATTCTAATAATTCAAAAAAAAATTGAAAAATGTAAAATTTATTTCTCTAGGTTCATTAACCTCAGGGAGATTTAATAAAAATATAAAAGTTAGTTTTCCACATTAAAAATATTTGATTATTAATTAATTCTTCATAAATTAAAATAATTTATATGGAACTCAAAAGATCATGAAATTTGGTCCAAGTAGTTCTCTTGTCCATGTCTTGGTCTACTAAAAATTTCAAGTGATTAGACTATGCCTTGGTCAATTTATGTAATTTTCCTTGGAAAATTCTATTCTTGCATATTAAAAATTATATAAATTTAATTAAAATTCGAAAAATCACAATTTCTCTCTCATGTTTCAATTGACCCATGAGTACATTGAGATAAAAGTTCCAATGTCATTTGAATTAAATTTGATAAATTATGAAGTGATAGAGCCTTAGGGGCACAAGTGTAATTTTAGAAATTTAGCCTTAATTAACATTTAGGCTTAATTCAAGAAAAGGAAATGGGAAATATTTGATCCTAATTAACATATTTTGATGATTGAAATGCAAAGGATTAATTGGTAGGACTTAATCTCATTTTAATAATTGAAAGATAAATTTGAAATTTCCTAGGTTATCAAAATTTGGAAGTCTACCAAATTGAATGATCCTAGACTTAGGGGTATAGTTTTGCGTGTTAATAACTCACTAATTTAATACCCCTATATGGTGTTCAAGTGACATTCAAATGTTTTGATGATGATATATTGTCACTTAAAATTTAATCTATTTCAAAATGACTTAAAATTGATGCTCTTAAGAGCTTTGTGGTGACTTAAGCTAGATAAAATTTGGTTAAATGAATTTTAGGAAAGTGAATAAAAATTGAACACCTTTGAAATACAACAAGCCCAAGTTAAAACCAAAATTGGCTAAGTGTCTTAATATCACTAACTTGCCCCTTGAAGGATCTCCACCTGCATAATTCTCAAATGGAATGATAAATGATAATCACCCTACTCTTAGGGATAATTGAAACATCATTGTTTATTGAACACTAGAAATATTTACAGGATGGATTATTAAGCAACATAAAAGTTTAAATGAGCTCAAGACTTTTCACCAGGAGGTGAAGGGAAAGCATGGACTTGCCTTTTTCTCTTGACCTGCTGGATACCTCGAAGGTCTACTAAACTTGATATGTTTTACTTGATAAAATCATCCTTAATCAAACCAATAAGGACTCACCAAGATATATTCTAGGAATCTTTTTTTTCCGGCTTTGCATAAAATGCCCTTTCATGCATTTTGAGTTTCAGTTGAAGATGATGGAAAGACCATCCAGGTACGCTTTTATTGTGATTTATTTACTTGAATTTTTGGTTTGCCATACTTTTTTTAGTACATTACTATATTTACAAACCTTCATGTACAACCAAAATATGAACTTGCATGCTAAACAATGATGTCACCCTGCATTAAAACCAGAACTGTTAGGATAGCCATAAAACCAAAACTAAAACCAAAATCAAAACTAAAAATCAACCAAAATAAAATTCACCACCACAACATTCAAAATATAAAATAACTCAAAATTTAATCATAAAGACAAAAAAAAAACAATTACAACTAAATTAAGACGTCTCTATCAGATGATCGGGAATCCCTCAGAAGAGGTAACCTACGGTTGCTAATGAGGCTTCCCACTGCCTAAATAAAAGTATGGAACTCATTATCTTGAGTTTAGTAAATTCATTTGGACTAAGTAAATCTAATATAAAATAGTGGTACCAGAACGAGGGAGCCCTAGGATCCTAACTGGTGTCGTTCTAATCAACTTTAACATGCCCCCATAAATTTTTAAAGAACTACAAACATAGGGCTATCTGACTTAACATTAAAACTTGACACACTAGAAAACTTAAACTCGCCATGACAAGGAGCTTGGGGCTAGCATGGTGGGTAGCACGACCATCGTTAATAGCAAAACATGTCTTCCCCAGCTAAACCATTCCTTCCTTAGAATTAAACAACCAAAGTCATAGGACTTCGAGGTTATTTGCTTATGCAACATAAATCCTCACCTTATCTTTAGGCCTTAGCTCTATTGTACAATCTAAGCCCTAACTTATCTTAGGATTCTGAGGTTGTCGTCTGTCACGACTTAAACCCTCACATCTTCCAAGCTATTTGTGTGATGGTTTCACACGAATGTAAGCCCTAACAAAGAAAATTGGCAGGATACAACACCTAAATATTTCTCCTCAAAACTGATTCCAAACCATAAGATTGATTGGTTAGTCACCGAGGTTCTCCACCTGATCCATGACATCCACTAGTCCTTCCTCCTTTGGATTCTAAAAACAAAATGTTCCAAATTTGAGTCATTCCCATTTCACACCTCCTTGTCTGATTTTGTTGAAAAGTCCTATCCTTTTGACCTCTTTGAAGATAATATTTTCTGATTTTTATCGAGAGTTTTCTTAGGTGACTTCAGGTATCTAAGCTGTAATTAACTATAGGGGCTTGCACTTATAGGAAGCATGTCCGAACCCAGCTTCATATAAACCCTATTTAATTCTTCGTATTATATAGGGGAACTTGTCGGCAAATAAAATGGTTTCGCAGACCAAAAAAATGTCATATGTTTCTCAGTTTATTTGATCAAGCCTCATCCTCAAATATTGTGTTTATCCTTCGGGATAGATATAGGGTTTGAGGTATATTTCTCTTTCATTTAAACTACGAAAAATATGGGGTCAGTTTGATTTCTTATTTTTCTGAAACTTATATATATAAGTAAATTAAAACGTCCTTCCAAAGTGGACGATGAGATTTTGATTTCAGGGGTCGAGAGCTTCCAATGGGCAACTCCACAGCCTAAAATAGTGCTAACAAAGGAGTTCAAAGAATAAGACTTTCAAGAGATCAGACAAAAAGGTGTGAAAGGAGAATGACTCAAATTTGGAACATTTATTTTTAGAATCCATAGGAAGAAGAGCTAGAGGATGTCACTGATCTTGAGGAAAACCTCAGTGACTTCCCAAGCTATCCTAATTTTTGGCTTCAATTTAAAGGAGAACTATTTAAATGTTTCATCCTTCCAATTTTATTAATTAGGGCTTACATTTGTGTGAGAAAATCCCACAAATAGCCTGGAAAATGTGAGGATTTAGGTCGTGATGAACGACAACCTCAGAATCCTAAAATGAGTTAGGGCTTATATTGTATACTAGAGCCATACAAAGGCATAATACAAAGTTAAGTATTTATGTCACACTAAGCGGACAACCTAAAAATCTTATGGCTTGTTGTTTAATTCTAAGGAATGGTTTAGCTGGTGTAGACATGTTTTGCTATTGAAGATGGCCATGCTGCCCATAACGCTAGCTTCATTCTCCTCATCATAGCAAATTTAAGTTTTCTAATGTATTAAGTCACAATGTAAAATCAAGTGTTTCCTAAGGTTATGGTTAATTAAAGATCATAGGAATGTTAAAGTTGTTTAGAGTGACACTAATTGGGATTCCACAGTTCCCTCCTTCCGATATCTTTTTTTTTTTTAATTTACTTAGCTTAAATGAGTTATGAAACCCATTTAAACCAGGTAGATATCTTTAGCAACCATGGGTTACCTCCTTTAAGAGACTCCTGTAAATTCAAAATGACATTTTACGTTTAGTGAAATTTCAAATGATTTATGGTTACCTTTGAAACCATTTGTTTTATGTTTTGAAAATGTTAATTAATTTTTGAAAAACTTGTTTTTATTTTGCAAGAAAAGTAGAGTACACACCCAAGTAGTTATGATATTTTTGTAGTGAAAGTAAAATGATAGGAATTAAATAAGATTGTAACAGTGTACCTATCATCTTCTCGGCATTTCCACTGAAAGATTAGCTTTTGCAACATATATATATAATTTTACAGAAATTTAAATAAATTGCAGGAGTATATGAAGGTGCATCTAACAGACTCCAAACTATGACTTATTGAATCTCGAAAGATCTTAACGGATGATTTTAGAACAAAATATAACAATTTTAATTTGTCTTTCAAAATATCTAAGAGATTCTAAAGTGTTTGGGGAATGACCCTGAACTGCTTTAAAGATCCCTTGAAACATTTGAGTTCATTTTGAACTTATCATATTGTTTTACTAATCATCCCAGATCAAATTAAAATTAACCCATTACTCTTTAAACTTTGGCATTTTAATCATCCCAAGGATGGAGTACTCAATTAATCAGTTGATATTTCACTTAATAATTATGTAGGTGAATGCCTCTAAGGCAAGTTTCAGTCATTAAAGACCTTTATGCCCATTACTAAAGCTGGGCTTGTAGTGATAATCATCTATCATGTTGTCCTCTAAATCTCATCAAATAAATTAAATATCAAGCCTAGATCACTACCAATCCCTTTAATAAATCTAATGGGAGAAAGATTAGCAAAGGTTAGGATTTTAATTTAAAAAAAGTGAGATCATCATTAATTGTAGACTTAATCAAAAGTGAAACATCGTCTCCTTAGCTTAAGCCCTTCACTCGGAAATCATTTGATTTTGTTAACTTCCAAATCTTGATGATTTAGCAATTCATAATTTTATTCTTATTATGAAAAGGTGGCACGTTGGTTTCTAACTTCTACCCATTATGTTTTAATCTTCCAAACATATTCATTAGAATCAAAATTACCCATTTTTCCTTTGGATTAATCCTAAATTTTTATTAAGGAACCAAAATCCAAAATGACCACTTTACCCTTCTGTCTCTTCACCTCATAACTCATTAAGCACCACTCAAATCACTTAAAAGATTTTAGAGTACCCTATCCATAGAGTAATTAAAACATCAGAGGAGAAAAATGTGGTTTTCAAATTTTAATTTAAATAATTATTATTTTTAACTTTAGAAAATAGGATTTTCAAATATAGTTTAATTAATCAATCAAAATAAAGTTTTTGGTTTATGGAAAAATTATTAAAGGTTTCCTTAGGTCATAGATAAACTTAGACAAAATTTAATGATTTTTTTTAATCAAATCTTTAATTTAATTATTTATTGATTTTTGTGATTTAATTTGAATGGATAAGATGATTTATTTACCAAAATTATTTTTTATATTTTTATTAAACATCTTTGAGTCCAAAGAACTCACATAAAATTTATATTAATATGATTTTCAATTTATTTATTATAACTATTTTAATGAAAAAATAGAAAAAATGCCTTTTAAGCCTTTTGAAATTTATTTTTTAACTTAGAAAATTTATAAAAAACGTTTTCATGATTCCTAAGTGATCAGGAAGAAATTAGACACATTTTAAAATATTTATGTATATTTTAAATTTTTAACTATTTTTAATTATTTTTAATTCAAAACATAAGCCAAAAATCAAGTATTTTAACAAAAATGACTTATTTTTCCTCAGTGCTTCTAATCATAAGGAACTAAGAAAACTATTTTTCATAATTTTCTCAAGTTTATTTACTTTAATATAATTAATCTTGTACAAAAATACTATGTTTCTTAGAAAAGCAACTTTAGTGCTTAAACTTAGTCAAATAATTTTGAAATTTTTACAGTGGGTTAACATGATTTTTATTCACAATGTGGAGTTCATTTTATTGATTTTTTTATTATTAAATTTACATAAATTAGTACAATATATACACATTTAATTAAATACAAAATTTACAAAATTATTCAAGCCATCATTATATTTTTTCTAAGCTTCTCTGACCATAGGAAACCTACTAAAATTTATGCCATAGTTTTCCAAGTGATATTTCAATTTCTATAATTAATTTAAGCCAAAATAGTCATCTTAGCTTGAAAATAAAAGTTACAAGGATAGAGATGTCCTTTGACCTTGGAAAAATCAAAGAACAAAGCCTCTGTCATGAGGTAAAAACCCTCAAAATTTCAAGCTATAGCGAGCAATGCTTAGCCACAATTAATTGAAATACTACAAAGCGTATTATTAACTAAAAATTAAAGAGTTAACAATAATTTTTATTTTTGGTCCACGTTGTTCTCCTCTATTCATTGAGTAAGAGGATTTTTTTAATAATTTTTCTACAAAAAATTATGATTTTTCAAAATTTTGGAAATAAAATAAATAAAAATCCCTAATTTCTACATATTTAGCTCACCCGTCACGTCAATCCATCCGCTCTGAGCATTACACGCGACACTGCCATTTGACGTCGCTAGATACATCAGCTACCACGCGGCCCGTTGTTCATGTATTAAGAGTTCATCTGGCTTGATCTTCTCTATCCATCAAATAAACACGTGATCAGGCGACTCCCCATCATCATCCCTAAGTGTCCTAATCCAAAAATAATTCTACTTAAAAAATAAGATCTCCCTCCAGACTCAACTAAATCACATGGGATTGGTTTCTAAACCTTCATCTACTCAAAACAAAAACATTTAATACATATGGAGAATCAAAATAGGCTAGGATTAGGGTTATAGCTTTATACCTTTGTCTGAGTGGGGATGCCTCAATCAGATGGTTGTACCAGCTTTGATTGGGTCCGAAAAACGTTAAGATGAACTCCTAAGCCGTATTGAGTTGGCTAGGTATGATTTTAATCAAGGTCATTTTCAGGTGTTGATCTAGATCTAGGTTAGAGGTTTTTTAGGATGAGGCCTTTGTAGGGAATCAACTCCTCTCACTCTGCTGATGGTGTGGGCACATTTAATTGAACTTTTGTGGACTGTGGATGTGTGAAGAAATATGTCATGGTTCAGGGTGAAATTTTAAACTCAAGATTGCGTTCTCACAGTGGGAAGCAGAGGGGGAAAATAATGGGATCGAGCTGAGGAGTTCTTGGAGAGTCTTTGGAAGCAATTGGACAGGGTTTCCCTACAAAATTTTCTAGCCTTTTTTTTATTTTTGTGGAGGGGGTTGTTTAAATAGAAGAGGCTATGATGGCTCTCAGGCCAAGCTGAGCGGGACAGGGTGCAGCCTAGGTAGAGGGAAGAAAGGCCCTAATAGCCAATCAATCTTAGCCAGCTCAGGTGAGTTCAATTTTAGGTTTTGGCCATCTTGGGCTCTTTTGGGCTGACTATTTCTAGTGGTTGAGGTGGTGGCTGGCTAGGGTCTAGTCACCTCTTAGCTCAAAGAGGCCAGTGGGTGGCTAATTATAATTAACTCCCAAGGGTAAGCAATGATGGCAAATATATTTCAAGTTTTGGCCAAATATGGAGTGAAATTCCTTAACTCAAGGGACCATTAATCAAGATTTGGCCAAATATAGATAATTTTTACAAAGAGTTTGCAAAAGATTTGGAGTTATTTTGAATTGATTTGGAGGGTCAATTTGAAGGATTTTGGACATTTGATCAATTTGGGGATGTTAGGTTATACTTGGGTTTATGTTAGGCTAGAGTTGGGAAAAGTCCAAATTGAGGGTTCAAAATGGTCTAAGAGGATGTTATGAAGAGTTCTCAACATTAATTGGGTGTCAATTTTGGGATTTGACATTCAATTTGGTGACATTTGGAGATATGGCTAAATTGGAACAAAATTAAGGATTTTGGATTTGGGTGAAATTGGGCTCAAAGTATGGGTCATATGGGTTGGGATTTGGTTTAAATTGAGTTTGGTCATGATGAATTTGAATTTAGAATTGAAATTGGGGAAAATTGGAAACAAATTGGTGAACATTTAAGGTGATTTAGCGTACTTGGGCCTTTAAGGGCAATATGAGCCTTTTGGTCAAATGGGTCAAATTGGTCGAATTGGGTTCAATTAAAGGGTCCAAATTGATTTTGGGGACATTTGAAATGATATTGAAGGTTTTGGGAAAGTTTGGGCCATCAAGGGTAATTTGGTAATTTTGGCAATTTTGGTGGTTTTGGTCAATTTTTGCAATTTTGGGAGGTTTTGGGCAATCTGGGTGGTTTCAAATGGTTTGATATGATTTATGAAAAAATTTGGGTAATTTGGGTGAAATTGGGAATTGTGGTCAAACTTAGGGTTTGAGGGTGTTTTGGTAAATTGGGTAGATTTGGTGGGCAAAATGCTAAGTTAGGTATTTTGCTGAAATTGAGGTGCCAATCAGCCTATTTGAGCCATAGACCAATGGAATCCTTAACTTTGGGTCCTCCTTGTACTGGTCTTAGATACACTCTAGCCTAGGGCTATTGGGTCTAGGGGATCATCTACATGAGTCTCCGAAAAGATTATGGGATCAAAGTTAGCAAGTTTGGGTTTAGGGTTTTGAGTGGGGTATAATGTGCAAGTGAGTGACACTGTATGCACTAGCTCAAGACCAACACCCAAAGTCAACCCTAAGGCCAAGCAATCTTATGGAAACTCTCCTTGAGCTCCCCTATTGTGGCCCTACCTACTAAGTGCTAGAAGTGAGAACCAGTATATGGAACATCAAGTTGAATAAAGAAGAGTTTAGAATTTATAATGGTGAGGGTTCACTTCTGATCCTCTAGAAATAAAAAACAGGAAAGTCATATGGCTAGACCGTAGGTTTCTAAGGAGGAAACTAGACTTCAACCAAAAGTGAGGTAAACACCCCAATTAGACCTATATAACCACTTTTAGTCTTAGTCACATTATGATTAACATAATTAAACCCTAATTAGGTCTAACTCTCAATTAGACCTAATTAATCACCTTAGAACTTAACAACATTAGGTTTAAGCACATTAAACCTTAATTCTGTCTAACATTTATGCTTAACTAACTTTTTTAAGGTATTTATCACATTAGGCTTAACACAATAAACCCTAATTAAGTGTAAACCACAATTGACATAATTAAACCTAGTTAGATCTTAATAATATTAGGTTTAACTTAATAAACCCTAATTAGGTCTAAACCACAATAAGACCTAATTAAATACAGTTAGACCTTAATCACATTAGGTTTAACTCAATAAACTCTAATTACGTCTAAACAATAATTAGACCTAATTAAACCCAGTTAGACCTTAATCACATTAGATTTAACTCAATAAACCCTAATTAGGTCTAAAACACAATTAGACCTAATTAAACCCAGTTAGACCTTAATCACATTAGCTTTAACTCAATGAACCCTAATTAGTTCTAAACCACAATTAGACCTAATTAAACTCAGTTAGACCATAATCACATTAGGTTTAACTAAAAAAACCCTAATTAGGTCTAAACCACAATTAAACCTGAATAAACCCAGTTAGAACTTAATCACATTAGGTTTAACTCAATAAACCTTAATTAGTTCTACACCATAATTAGATCTAATTAAACCAAGTTTGACCTTGATCAATTTTTAAGTCCTACCTACATTGAACCTTGAAATATTTCAAACCATAGATTCTACCTACTTTAAACCTAAATCAATTTTAAGTCATACCTACATTGAACATAGAATTATTTCAAACCTTAGGTTCTACCTACATTGAACCTAAATCAATTATAATTCATGCCCACATTGGACTTAAAATTATTTCATACCTTAGGTTCTACCTATATTTAACATAAATCAATTTTAAGTCCTACCTACATTGGACTTAGAACTATTTCATACCTTAGGTTCTACCTACATTGAACCTAAATCAATTTTAAGTCCTACCTACACTGAACTTAGAACTATTTCATAACTTAGGTTGTACGAACATTAAACGTAAATCAATTTTAAGTCCTACCTACATTGGACTTAGAACTACATTAAACCTTAAGTTCTACCCACATTGAATGTAAATCACTTCTTAAGTCCAACCTACATTTGACTTATAACTATTTTATACCTTAGGTTCTACCTACATTGAACCTAAATCAATTTTAAATCCTACCTACATTAGACTTAGAACTATTTCATACCTTAGGTTTTACCTACATTGAACCTGAATCAAATTTAAGTTCTATTTACATTGGACTTAGAAGTATTTTAAATTTTAGGTTCTACCTACATTGAACCTAAATCAATTTTTAAGTCCTACCCACAATAGACATAGAAATATTTCAAACCTTAGGTTCTACCTACCTTGAACCTAAATCAATTTTATGTCCTACCTACATAGGACTTAGAAATATTTCAAACCTTAGGACTTAGAAATATTTCAGACCTTAGGTTCTACCTACATCGAACTTAAATCAATTTTTAAGTTCTACCTACATTGGACTTAAAATAAATTTCATAGGCTCTCCTTGCATTGAACCTAACTCAATTTTAAGTTCTACCTACATTGGATTTAGAACTATTTCAAACTTTAGGTTCTGCCTAGATTGAACTTAAATCATCTTCATGCCTTAAGATCTATCCAAATCGAATCTGAACGACATGAATCGTTAAGATCATACTAATCATGTTCTATTTTATAGGTTTGCTGAAGGCATGAAGTAAAACTGCACTTTAGGTTTACTTTGCAAGTTATAGGGTGTGCTAACTCTATTTTACAAGATGATATTCTGAAGCGGAATAGATGAACCTTAAAACAAAAAAACAACAAAAATGAAATGGCATATGACAAAAAAATAACAAAACAAAATAAAAAAAACAAAAATAGATTAAACAACAAGACATAACAAACAAAACTAAATAAAACAAAATTACATGACTTGATAAAACAAAACAAAACTTTTAAGATAGAATCGGATTCTTAGAAATCTATTGCCCTAGGAATAAACATTTGATGTTTCTTTACTTGACCTTGAAATTTCATAGAAGAACAAGTGTTAATGTCATTCACGAGTTTTCTTAGAAAGTTTTGACAGTCTAAGATGTAATTAACTATAGGAGCTTGCTCCTATAAGAGAAAGAAGAACTCAGAAAAGGTGATATACCTAAATCTATGGATTCCAAGTTTTTCTAGTGGTGCATCTGACATTCTTTCTTCATCAACATTGATTAAATTCCATGTTGATGCAGTTATCATGGATGACAAATGGCTAGTCCCTTCCATCAAATTTTGTTGTGTTATTTGATCCCTTCAACGGTGCCAAGAGCGTGATGCATTATTTTATAAATAAGAAATTTAAGCAATCTACGTAGGGAATCTACGCAAGTATACGTATCATTATCAAGTAATACAAGACTTTCCATTTAAGCCCCAAATATCAATCCCACGAGGGAGGTTTAAATTTGAAATGATAAAATAACAAAGAAATCCACAACAATAAAATAAAATTACTTTCACTAATTTTGAATATTTAATGTACTATTAGAACTAAAGTATTAACTACTAGAAAAATTAAAATGCAAAGTTTAAACAGTAACTACCAAACCATGTTTATGTGATGAAGTTATCTAACAATAAAAAGAATCTTTCCTTTTGGTAAAATGAAATGTGATAAATGGTTTAAATATGTAATGTACCAAAAAGGAGCAATTTTAATTATTTACCCTGATTCAGTGTTATAGAGAATCATTGGCTAATCTTAGGTTTAGTCTCTAAATCTGTGGTTAAGCTGGGAGGATACTGGCTCTCACTCCAGAGCTCCCACTTCCCTTCACCTGAAGGCTATCTCTCACTTTAGTTCTTAAACACTATGACCAAATTGGGGATTTTAGTCTATCACCCTAAAATTTCAAATTTACGCCCAACAATGTATATTTCCCTATTTATTTGCACTTAATTCCATGAACGAAATCTTTTCCATGAAATTAAATGTGATTCTCACTCTATTGTAGAACTCATACTCAATTTCCTGGATCATATACTTTATAACATATTTTAACTTTTTAATTGGCCAGATCAAAAATTAAATTAAGAACGGAGTTGAAAAACGATCACAATTTATTTAATATTTTAAAATTGGCACATCCAAATTATTTCTTCATTTCACCATATCTCAGAGTATGGAGAAATATAAATGAAACTACTTAGACTTCATGAGAAAGATACAACAAAACAAAAATTCCATATATAAAATAAAGTTCATACAACAATAATCAACGAACAATACTTATTTGAAACTCTTTGTCAAAGCAAATCCCTTATAGCCTCTCTTGGACTCTATCTCTTTTTACAATACTCTTGATTCTCTCTTAGAAGATGTAAGGAAAAAAGAATTGTCTCACTTCTCTCCCTCTCTAACAAATCTTAGAAAAGAATTCACACTTCAACTCACCACAAAACTCAAAACTCTAAAGAAATAAATGAGTAATGGACTCTAAGTGGCTGGGGGGATGCGGAAGAGAGATTTTTCTGATCAATTTTCACTCTAAATAGAGCCTAATGTCAGTTTTCCAATAGTTGCATTCAAAAACTCTTTAAAAAGCGTCAAAATTTGTCAAATCTTCTAGAAATTGGTCTTGCACCAACATTGGCGCCGTCGACGCCCATTATGGCCTCCTGTGAATTAATTTCGTGCTTTCTTTTAAATGGCGCTGTCGGCGCTAAGGAAATTTTGGCCTTCGTTCTAGAGTTTTGCTCTGTCGGCGTCCATCGTGGCGCCATCGACGCTGAGCATTACTTCAAAAACATCATTTTGACTCCAAATTCCATCCCTTTTGCTTCCTTTTTGGCTTCAAGTCCTAAAAATCTGTAACCTGCAATAAAACATGAAAAATACATTCTTTTAAAGTGCAATATCACAAAAAATGAGTATAAAATATACTTCTAAATATGCATTTATTTTTGGTGCATCATTATTACTTTCTTCTTCTTCAATGAGGAGTCCTTATTGGTATCGATCCTTAGCAACTAACGGTAATCCTTTTTCCTCTTAGCGACTAACTATGTCCATGAGGGGACCCTCATAGTCCATGTGACCTAACAAAAGTCAAAGTCTATGATTCCAGCCTGAGCTGCACTTTCTTTGTTCTGTACAAGATTCAAGCCATCTTTAAAAGTGAAAATCAGCTTTCATCCCAACATTTTTTGGCAAAAGGCGAAAAAACATTTGTGAGCTAAAATTCAACACGAACAAGAACAAAACAAATCAATTATTAGACAAAAAAATTTAATTTATAAAGGCACAAATTTTATTTATTTAATTTTATTTAAATTAATAAAATTTTAAAATTAAAGACTTAAAGAAGAAATCAAAGTTAACAAATTAAAAAAATTTCATTTTATTGAGGTTAATTTTATTCAAAAATTTTGGACCCAATTACAGCTGCTTGTCCAAATAAATAACCCCAGAATAATCATAATTTCAAAAGTTTGATTTCAAGCAACATCACGTTGGGTAATATGTATTTAAGTAGTGGCCATTAACCGATAACATAGGTCTTTTGCCTCGAAAATCCACTAGCTCGTAAGATCTTTCTGAATAGGCCTTCTCTATGACAAATGATCCCTTAAAAGTTGGTTTAAAATTTTCACCTATCTTACAATGTTTGAGAATAGGACTTTTGAGAATGAGAATGAGGTCACTAACTTGGAACTCTCTCGGGCAGACCAATTTTTCATGACCTGCACCATCCTTATTTGGTAGAGTTCCAAATGATGTTATGCTTCTAATCATTTTCCCTCGAGACTTTCCAATTATTCAACTGTGAGTTTTGTACTTTCTTTTATTATGGTTTGATTAGAGATGAAAACTCTGAGAGACGGTGTCTGGACTTCTAGTGGTAGTGTGTCCTCAAACACATACATAAGTGCATATCATGTACACTAAGTGAGAGTTTGAATGTTGTCCAGTAGGCCCACAAAGCTTCTAACCTTTTATGATGATGATCTCTTTTATTTTCATCCAACGTCTTCTTCAAAATTTGCATGAGCATCTTATTAAAGACATCGTCCAGTCCATTTGCTCTAAGATAGTAAATCGTAGAGTATATTCAGTCTATCCCATGTCATTTGATGAAATTTTTGATCTTTGTGCTCTTGAAGGATGTCCTATTGTTGAAAATTACTCTGTGTGGTACACTAAAATGGTAGACAATTTGGCTCTTGAAAAATTTTAGAACATGTTATGTTGTAACCTCTCATAATGGCACTATTTGTGCCCACTTGGAGAAGTAATCAGTAGTGGCAAGCATAAATCTATGTCCCTTAGAGGATGGAGGGTCTATCGGACCTATTATGTCTGTGCCCCAACACTCTAATGACCATGAGACAACAATTGGGTGTAGCACATTCAGAGGTTCGTGTAAGACCACCCCATGCACTTAGAAAAGGTGACACCTTCTAGTTGTATCCATGCAATCGAATATCATTGCTGGCCATTAATAACCGAGTCTCTTGATCTTCATTTTCATTTTTGGCCCTAACTGGTGAGCACCACACAATCTGACGTGTACTTCTTTGACAATATTTTGTGCTCTGCTCTGCTCAGACATCACAGCCACATATGATCAAATGATCTTCTATCGAAGACATCACCCACTAGAGCATATGACATAGCTCTTCTCAAGATGTGATATGCCTCAGATTTGTCCTTTGAAGGATTTCCAGTTTTTAAATATTCTATCAATGGCTTGCTCCAGTCTTCCTTAATGTCAACAACTGCAATCATCATTCCTTCTTCTTTTTCAAGCTTGTGTGAAATGTCGAGGTCAATCCAAGAAAAAACTCATCATCCTTGTACTGAAATGCCGATCGAATCCTATGGTGGACATGCTAGTTCCTTGACAAGTTTTGCTAGAGCATCAGCATGGGCGTTATCTCCTCCAGGAATTCTGTATAGAGTTACATTAGGGATCTATTCTAATAGCTTCATTGTATACCGATGGTATTTTGCTAGCTTTGGCTTCAAAATCTTGTATTGTCTAGCAACTTGTTGGATGACGAGTTGTGAGTCACCATTGTTGACAATATTTATTATATCCATTGAGATTGTCAATTCCAACTCAGTGATCAATTCTTTATATTATGTTTCATTTTTTGTACAGTGTTCTGTCAGGTAATAGGAGATCTCAACATACCCTTATCTTGCGTGATGAAAATTAGTCCAATTTCTGCTTTACCTGCTATAACTATATCTGATCCTTTATCTTTTCTGGCTAATGAAGCCCCATCAAAGTACATTTCCCAATGTCTGGCACTGGATAGTTCTTTTTGTAGTATCTTCTCATTTGGTAATTCATCGTTGAGTGGGGACCCAGCTGGTAGTGGGTGCGTTGCAAGAAATTCTGCTAAAATTTAACCTTGATAGCACAGAGAGGAACAAAAGTTATATCAAATTGCAATAAAATCATTGACCATCTTTCTAAACGTCTGAAGAGTGTTGGTCGGGCGATCAAATATTGAAATGGATTAACTTTTGAAATAAGGGTAATCTTATGAGAAAGCAAGTAATGCCTAAGCTTTTGGGTGGCAAAAATTAAAGCTAGACAATGCTTCTTAAGAGGTAGATACTTTACCTCCGTCGGTACTAGATGTCAACTCAAGTAGTAGAGTGCATTTTCCTTACCCTTGTAATTGACCTGAGCTAACAGGGTTCTGAGAGAGTTGTCTAAGTCCGCGGTATAAATTATCAGCAATTTTCCCAGGATAGGGTCTTCTAAAATATAGTGTTTCATTAAGTATTGCTTCACATCCTCAAAGGTCTACTGGCATTTCTCTTCCCAAACAAATTTGACGTCCTTTTCAATTAATGCTGAGAAGGGCTGACACCTATCTAAGAGATTAGAAATAAAGTGTCTCAGATATGCCAATCTTTCTTGGAAGGAGTGTAATTATTTCAAGGTTATGGTAGGAGGCATTACCAAGATAGCTTTAATCTTATCTGGGTTAAGCTCGATTCCCTGATGTCAAACAATGAATCATAGAAAATTTATGGAGGTGAGGCCGATGACACACTTTAAGGGATTCATCTTTAGATTATATCTTCACAATCATACAAACACAATCCTCAAATCATAAAAATGTTCTATTTTCTATTTTCTTTTGATGACCAAATCATCCACGTAGCACTCCACTTGGTAGTGAATGAGATTGTCGAAGATCTATGTCATCGCTTGTAGATAAGTTGCTCCAGCGTTCTTTAACATGAATGACATCACTGTGTAGCAAAAGATCCCAACGAATGTCTTGAATGTTGTAAGTGCTGCATCTTCTAGAGCCATCTTAATTTGGTTATATCCTGACAATCCATCCATGAAATAGAAAATCTCATGTGTCAATGCAATGTACACCATTAATTCTGGTTTCGGTAGTGGAAATTCATTTTTTGGACATCCTCTATTTAAATCTCTAAGTCGACACAAACATAGATTTGTCCATTTTTCTTCTTAAATGGTATAATGTTTGCTAACCATGTGGAGTATTTCTCTTCCCTTATAAAGTTAGCATCTATTAACTTCTTTACCTCGGCAATGACTTGTTGCTCTATCTCGAGACACATTCTTCTGGGAGCTTATTTTACTATGGTCATATCTTTGTCCACCCCAAGTTTATAAGCTGAAACTTTTGCTGACAACCCTGATATTTTATTATAGCTCCAGGTGAAGCAATCTTTAAATTCTGAAAATAACTTTTTCAGTTTTTTTTATTCTTCCTTATTGAGAAGAGAGCTTATAAAGGATGTCGGGGCTGCTCCTCAGTCCCAAGGTTGATCTCTTTTAATTCATCCACTGTTGACTTAATTTCTTCTTCAAATTCTAGTGGGGTATCACCTATTAACTGATCTTGAGATTCATCCTCTACATTGAGGCAATCCTCTTCCAATCTGCTAGTAACAACCATGCAGAATTCTGAGTGATTGACTGGTCCTATAGTACCAAATCTGAGACCTTCTTTCAAGTTATTTGTTATACCTTTAACATTGCATAATTTTTAAAAAATTTTTAGCTTATCCTTTGGCATTTTTTTGGCACATATCCTTATTGAATTAAATTTTGTACATAAGGAGAAAAGTAACCAAAAGGTATTTCCATTAATTCATTAGAATCCTCATACAAATTTACATGATTTTTAGAACTAGTAGAAGGGGAAGCACAGTAAAAGTTGATCAGCTTTGAACCAATGCTACAGACTTCCTTGACCTTTAGACTCTCGAACTTTTGAGGGTTGATTGGAATAAGGGTCATAGCATTCACATAGTGGTTGATCAGATCAAACATTGACTCATATTCATCTTTCACCACATCTTCCAAAGAAATCTCATACTGAGGTTTCTTTTGTTTTGTCATCATCATTTCTTCCTTGAAGCCTTCTTCATCAAAACTTTTTTCCATGTCGATGTTGATGGTCGGCCTAGTCCGTTTAAGAATCGTATTGGTTCTTCCTTGTCCACGTTACCGGCCTTGATCTCGGGTGTATGGGCTGAAAGAACCTCTACCAGCTCATTATCAAGAAATGGTAGTAGATCATTGAGTGGATTTGTATGGCCTGATTCTTCTGAATCATCTACTTCATTTGCCACAACTTTATGTGAAAAGACATTCTTCTTTAGAGGTGCATAATAGGCAGTGTCTTCTTGAAAGCCCACTTCATGAATTGAAAATGATTGTCAATCTCCCTTGATGCAATGCTCTTGCCCTTTTTTGAAATACTTGATGCTTTGGTGTAGAAACGACAAAACGATGTTATGCTCGTAAATCCATGGTCGTCTAGGTAAAGCATTGAAAGAGGTCTCTGCATCGATGATGTGAAAATTTTTGGTTTTTACTAGTTTTCAACCTTTTGTTAATAGTGTAATCGATCCATAAGCTCTTTCTTCCTTCTGGTCAAATCCTCTTAACATCATTTTATTGGCTATAAGCTACTAAGCCTTAATATCCAAATATGTTAATGTTTGTAGACTCATTAAGTTAAGTGATACTCCTGGATCTATGACAGTGACTTCATATATGCAATAAAATATAAGATAAATATGGAAGTATTAAATATTCAATAATTGTAAAGTCACACTCAAAATACAAGATAAATATGGACTTAATAAATATTCAATAATTGTAAAGTCACACTTATCAACGTATAGATTCGATAAAGATGGATGTATAAAATATTTAATAATTGTAAAGTCACACTTATCAACGCAAGTATACGTATCACTCAAGTAATATAGGGCTCTAATAGAGTGTAAAGTCACACTTAATATGTTTGATTTAATAAAGATGTATATATATATAATATTCAATAATGTTAAAGTCAAATTTGTCAACACAATTATACATATCGCATAGTAATATAGGGCTCTAATGGAGTCCTAGATATCGATCCCATAGGGAGTAGTTTAGAATTACCGNTTTCTTTCCCTAAATTTGAAACTCGAAGCATTTCTTTACCTTATAAATATTTCATAGTTTTTACATCATTGACCCCATCGATTTTAAACATCACCTTTCTTTCCCTAAATTTGAAACTCAAAGCATTCCTTTATCTTATAAAAATTTCATAGCTTTTACATCATTGAGCCCCAATCTTTTTCTTTTCAAATAATTTCTAAGATTCTTAATATTTCAAAATATAGTTTTCTTTACTTTAAATAGTTAACTATAGTCATAACTGTTACATCATTGAGCCCCAATCTTTTCTTCTCAAATGAATTTCCAAGATTCTTAATAATAACTGTTACATCATTGAGCCCCAATCTTTTCTTCTCAAATGAATTTCCAAGATTCTTAATACTTTTATAGTTTTCTTTACTTTAAATAGTTAACTATAGTCTTATTCTCTTATACTAAATATCTTAAGTAATAGTTTCCTTTACTTTAAATAGTTAACTATAGTCTTATTCTCTTATACTAAATATCTTAATTTACAAAATTAATTTTTCTTAAGTCAAAATTAATTTTCATTACAGTTAACTATAATCTTATTCTCTTATACTAAATATCTTAAGTTATCATAGCTTTTACATCATTGAGCCCCAATCTTTTCTTCTCAAATAAATTTCCAGATTATTAACACTTCAAAATATAGTGTCCTTTACTTTAAATAGTTAACTATAATCTTATTCTCTTATACTAAATATCTTAAGTTACAATATTATTTTTTATTTTTACTTTAAATAGTTAACTATAATCTTATTCTCTTATACTAAATATCTTAAGTTACAAAATTAATTTTTGTTATCTTTTCTTCTCAAATGAACTTCCAAATTCTTAATACTTCAAAATATAGTTTCCTTTACTTTAGTAGTTCTTCTCAAATGAATTTCCTGATTCTTAATACTTCAAAATATAGTTTCCTTTACTTTAAATAGTTGACTATAGTCTTATTCTCTTATACTAAATATCTTAATCTACAAAATTAATTTTCCTTACAAAATCTATAATCTTATTCTCTTATACTAAATATCTTAAGTTACAAAAATTAATTTTTATTACAAAAATATTTCTTTAAATCTACCATAATATATAAATAGTTACAAAAATATAGTTACCTGAATTAAACTCACTATATGAAATCATATAAATAATTTTTGAAAATATTGAAATAGAGGACATCTAATAGTTAATCTTTTTCTTCCCTCCCCCAAACTTAAATTTTTAAATATGAAATAAAACAAATGGAAAGAAAAAACTATAAGAATAAATCATACCTCAGTATTGTAGGCATTTTCATCATTCTGAAATTTCTGCAGGCCTTCTTAAATTTTCACATCACCTAGTCTCTAATATTAGGAGCTTTCTACACATATAAATCATTAGAGGAATTTCTGGGTAATGAAATTTTAAAATAAGCATAAAACTGAAACATTAAATAAACACAACATTTCCTAACACAAACACAATACTAAACAATTAAAACTAAACTGTGAAACGAAAATTACATTACAATCCACAATTCTACTCAACATCTATTAAACTACACATGAAAATTCAACTATAATACTAACTTTTATAACAAAAATTAAAATTATCCAAGTACAAGGAAATAATAAAAATGAAAGTCCAAATACATAAACATCCATTTCTATTACAAAAGATCACAGAAAATAAAAATACAACCAAAGTACATCAATTTCATTCAATATCAAAATCCCAAGCTATATCTGCATCGCCTTGATCAGCAGGTGGATTGGGTTGATACTGAGTATATCAAGGGCATTCAGGAAATGTAACAATAGGCTCACCTCTGTAGTGTCAGACCTAAGCTTCGTAATAGGCTACCTCAAAATTTGAATGCCTCTGCAGGTACTCACTATTATAATCATGTCGACGTTCTAAACCTCCAATGCTTTCACTTATCAAATCTATGCTCTTCCACTGCAAAGTCAATTCATTCATCAAATCAGAGAGGGTCTGGGAACTAGAAGGTGGAAGGTCATAACTTATAGAGGGGACATCTCTACTAGTAGAAGGTTCTTGACTTCTACTCCCAGTTCTCCATTTCTCATGGGATTCATAAGTCTTCAAATTAGCTTTACTAATGGGTTTCATAGGATAAACCCATTCTTCATCTCCACTTTCTACTCCAGAAAGTTTGCAAATTGCATATATAAGTCCATGATGTCCTAGACCTCCACTTGTCTCACTCCTTGTCGTAGTGAATATATTTTTATGAATTATTCTCCCCACAGTTATAGTTCTACTATTCTGAATACAGAAATTTAGAATATCTCTATCTCTAGTTACCTCACTATGGTGATAGTTCGGTAACCGAGTAGAAGAAATGAAATAGTGCCATGCCTTAGAGGTGACATTCAGCATGGAAGCATAAAGATTTACCCTCTCTTGTTTAATCTTCCACGTTCCTTTCCCATCAGTGAGAAAGTTGATCACATCATTCAGGGGGCAAAATAGTGCAACGCCTTAGAGGTGGTATTCAACATGGAAGCAAAAAAGTTTACCCGTTCTCCTAAGAAATGAAATAGTGTCACGCCTTAGAGGTGGCATTCATCATGGAAGCAGAAAAATTTACCTGTTCTCGCTGTATCTTCCATGTTCCTTTCCCATCAGTGAGAAAGTTGATCACATCATTGAGGGGGCCTTCCATTGTACTAAAAGATTCATATTGGCAGCTGTAAGAGTCTGGGACTTCATAATAAGTGTTGATGCGGGCGGTAGTAAACTTAACAGGGAATCCATGCACTTAAACAATTCCGTCATCAGAATAATTCACATTAGCGTAGAACTCCTTCACAACATTTGCATCAGCTTTATTGGTGGTGTAACAAAAGTTTTCCCACCTCCGCTCGGCAATAACTCGTTCGATTTCTCCTCCCGGACTTTTAAAAACTCGATCTTGTATGCACTTCTTTCCTTTAAAGATGGAAGTAAATTTTGTTTGAGCCATCGCATTGACGAAGCGAGACTCATCGAGCTCAACTCTTCTCTTTTGTTGTGGAGCCCTTTTAATCTAGTCAAATTATAGAAAAATTCCAAAAATTACTTCAAATATGCAAATCATGGCTACCAATAGTAATTATAAGAGTTCAACAATAAGATCCATTAATTTATTCCCAAATTTTCTTCACATTCCCAAATTTTTTTGGATCTCCTTAATGTGGAAGAAATTCATGGTGGAAATCAAATATTTTTAGCTTAAAGTGAAGCTCTTTACCTAGAGATGATCAAATCCGGTGTCAAAAAGCCTTGAAATCGCCCCAAATCCAAGATCTCTCAAGCCCTAGGTCGAAAATTGTGGTGTCAAAAAGCCTTGAAATCGCCTCCTAATCCAAGATCTCTCAAGCCCTAGGTCAAAAATGACATTTTTAGGAGGAAGGAGATGATGAATAGTGGCGGTTGACTGGTCAAAATCGCGGTTAAAGGTGTTTTTTGTTAGCTCACCGTCGGTGGGGTAGAGAGCGCCGTCGGCGCAGTCAATTGGAATTTAAATCCTAAGTCTCGGGAAATTCTTGTTGTCGGCGGCATCGAGGGCGGCGTCGGCGGCATCGAGGGCGCCGTCGGCGAGCTCTATTGATTTTGTCCAAATTCTGGATTTTTGCGATTTCGATCGATTCCAAGCCTAAACGATACCAGTTTAATCATTATAAAGATAGTTTTAAGTAACTAAATGATGTACTTAGCCATATAAACTTTCACAACACAAAACATCACATTTATATATAAATTCCAAGGGGTACAATATATGTTACATAACATATCTAAGTTTGGTATTTTTTCAACCTCAATACATTAATTCAGTGTCGCAATCCAAGCCACAACACTCAAAACGCTGAAAATAAAACATCCATGCTTAGTCTCAACTATACAGAGATCTCAAAGCATAATTCTAAAGAAAAGCAAATACAAAGTTCAAATCAAAATACAGAGATAGATATAGGTAGTAAATATAAATCTACTAATCCTCAGACTCGGTACTCGATTCTCCTCTGAGATCATCCATTGATTGCACATGAACGAAGAGGTTATAGAAGGGTTGGAATGGAAATTCTTTAGTAGAATGCTCCTCTATCAATTTCATCATCCTCATCAGTCGTATTAAATTGTCTTCTAAATGTCCAGAGTGCTCAAAATGTTCTTTCATCCTCTAGTCCAGATGATCGAAGAAATCAGAGATATTATTAATTGAGTTCATGACATTTTGTACCTCCTTTTCTAATTTCTTGATTCAGCGCAGGATCACCAGAGACTTGTTAGGAATTAAGGGTTGAACTGGCAGTGAATTCTGAGATAATTGATCTACTTTAATGGCCATGTCATTTTCATCTTAAAAAACTAGGAATCTTTCAGTTGGATCCAAAGGCTTCCAAGGTAGTAGTACCTTATCCCAATTTTCATAGGAAACTTGGAACTGACTGCAAAGTGAGAAAATTATTGAGGGGTGTCCAAGCCCATAAGTTGATCCACGAATGATCAGGCTCAAAACCAACTTCATAATTATAGATCCAATGTCGATCGGCAGTCCCCTTTGGATGCAATAATTCAAAATGGCACTTTCTTTAGAAAATTTACCGATCTTCATTGTCCGTAACAGTTTCGCAGCAATGAAAAAGTGCCAATATTTAGAAACGTGATTCAGGAGTGTTGTAGAAAAACTAACATACTCGTTTTCTCTTGTTTCCCGGTCGTCAGTTTTGTCTGTTAAATATTGGTAAATCTCATTCATCTGGTTTCTCGTTGGGACAAAATTGGAATAGTGGCAGACAGGAACATTCTTTATCATATATAATTTTTTAGTCCGTGCAGGAGTGAAAGTGATCCATCTTCCTCGCACATAAACAACTCCTTGGTTGATGCCATGTAAATTTGTACAAAATTCTTTTACCACAGGAACCACCATGACGGCAGTAGTGTAGCACAACACTTTACAACTTCGCCGTACTATTGTTTCTTCAATATCCTTCGTGGGATTATTCAATCTGCAATTCACGAATCCTCATTCTTTGATCATTCTTTTATTCATCAGCAACTTGTTGAAGATTCGCTGCACTTCCGCACTAATAAACTTTCGCCAATTGAAAACTTACATTCTGGGATTATCAGGGGAATTGGGCACCATAGGAATGAAATTGGTAGAGTTTCACTTCATTTTTGGAGGAAAACTATGAACTAGAATTTGAATTTTTGAGTTTAAAAAGACAATTCCCGCCCAAAAACTGTGAAAAACCGCCATTTGAACCCGCATAACCGTCAATTCACCGGTCTCGCCGTCGGCGAGGTTGATGGCGCCGTCAGCGAGCCTCTGTATTAATTTTGTCTGGACTCTCAGGAAAAACTCATCGTCAACGGCGTCGAGGGCGCCGTCGGCGCCCAAGGCAAAATTTTCACAGTTTCACTCTGGTCCGATTGCGTTCCATTTTTTCTTCATGGATCCAATTTTTAAGATGTTTCAAGGGTAAATAAGAGTAGTAGAGTTTAATAATACCACAAACTAGCGATATATTCAAATAAAAACTATTATAATCGTGATAAAAGTAAAGATAAATATGGGTTGCCTCCCATAAAGCGCTTGGTTTAACATCGTCAGCCCGACCTATTCAGGTGTCATTTAGGTTGACTGATCATTAAAACTTCTTTAAAATTTGGCCTTTTACCCTCATAATACGGTTTTAATCTGTGTCCATTTACTTTAAATCTATTTCCCGCCTTCTGATCTTCAATTTCAATAGCTCTGTAAGTATAAACTAGAGTCACATTGAAGGGCCCTAACCAACGAGACTTCAATTTCCCAGAAAATAATTTCAACCTAGTGATGTAAAGTAAAACTTCTTTTCCTTGTTCAAAGTTCTTTTGGTTAATCTTCCAATCATGTTATAACTTTAATTTTTTCTTATAAATTTCGTCATTATCATAAGACTCATTTCTTAGTTCATCCAATTCTTTTAATTGTAACAATCTTTTCTTACCAGCATCTTTCAAATTATAATTAAATTCAATAATCGCCCAATATGTTTTATGCTCTAATTCTACTGGTAAGTGACAAGTCTTTCCAAAAATCAGTCTGTAAGGAGTCTTTCAAATTGGAGTTTTATAAGCAGGCCTTAAGCCCAAAATCAGTCTTTATAAATTTTGTCATGCAAGCCCATAGTGTCGTATCCAATCTAGTGGACAAATCTATTCTACTAAAGTTTACAGTCCTTTCAAGTATTTGTTTGATCTCTCTATTAGAAACTTCAGCTAACCCACTGGTTTGAGGATGATAGGTAGTAGAGATTCTATGAATAATATTAAATTTTTCTGTTAATCTATGAATGTATTTATTTCTAAAATGGGATCCTCCATCAGTGATAATCATTCTAAGCATTCCGTATCTAGTGAAAATATTTTTCTTCAAAAATCTTGAAATACTTTTAGCGTCACAACGAGGTAAAGCTTGTGCTTCAATCCACTTGGAAACGTAGTCCACTGCAATTAATACATTTAAGTTCCCAAATGAAGGTAAATGGTCCCATAAGATCTAATCCCTAAACATCAAAGATCTCAACTTCTAACATGAAATTCAGAGGCATTTCATTTCATAATCCCCAAATGTCAAAGATCTCAACTTCTAACATGAAATTCAGAGGCATTTCATTTCTTCCAGATATATTGCCTACTCGTTGACATCGATCATAAGCTTTTATGTCTCTAAAGATGGTGAATAGAATCCAGCTTGTAAAATTTTATAAGTAGTTTTATCAATCCCAAAATGTCCTCCAAATTTGCTTGTAAAATTTTGTAAGCAGTTTTATCAATCCCAAAATGTCCTCCAAATTCAGAATCATGGCATTTCTGAATGATCATCTCAGTTTCTTCATAAGGTACACGTCTCCTCATAATAAGATCTTTAAAAAGTTTATATAAGTAAGGCTCATCCCAAAAATATGCTTTCGCATCACGAATGAATTTTCTTTGTTGTTGCAATGTCAGTATATATGGCAAAATATCACTTATAATATAATTAACAATATCAGCACACCATGTATTTTCCACTCATTAATATTATAAAGTTGTTCATCAGGAAAACTGTCTGTAATTTCATTGTCAGTGTCGAATAATTCTTGACTTTCTAATCTTGACAAATGATCAACAATTTGATTATCAGTTCCCTTTTTATCAATAACCACAAGATCAAATTCTTGCATCAAAAGTATCCATCTAATCAACCTTGGTTTAACATCCTTCTTTTGCATCATATATTTAATAGCAGAGTGATCAGTATGCACAACACATTTAGCTCCAATTAAATAAGATCTGAATTTATCAAAAGCGTACACAATTGCTAGTAACTCTTTTTCAGTAACAGTATAGTTAATTTGTGCATCATTAAGAGCTTTACTAGTGTAGTATATAACTTTAAAAATCTTTTCATACCTTTGTCTAAGAACAGCTCCAATAGCATAATCACTAGCATCATACATCAGTTCAAATGGTTTCTCCCAGTTAGGTGAAACTATAGTAGGGGCTGTGATTAATTTTTCCCTTAACAACTCAAAAGCATTTAAACAGCTTTCAGTTCAAATTTCAAGTGCTTTTCTAAAAGTTGGCATGGAGGTTTAGTAATTTTTGAAAAATATTTAATAAAACGCCTGTAAAGTCCAACATGTCCAAGAAAACTCCTAAACTCTCTTACATTAGTAGGAGGTGTTAGTTTAGATATAACTTGAATTTTCGCAGGGTCTGTTTCCATACCATCTTCTGAAATTTTATGCCCTAACACAAATCCTCCCACAACCATAAATTGACATTTCTCCCAGTTCAAAACCAAATTAGTTTTTTGGCATAACTCGAAAACTTTTTCAAGGTAATTTAAGCATGCATCAAATGTTGTTCCAAATACAGAGAAATCATCCATAAATACTTCTAATCCATCACCAATTAATTTACTAAATATGGATATCATACATCTCTGAAATGTTGCAGGTGCATTACATAATCCGAAAGACATTCTTCGAAAAGCAAAAGTTCCAAAAGGACTAGTAAATGTCATCTTTTCTTGATCCTCAGGAGCAATACGAATTTGATGGTAACCGATATATCCATCTAAAAAGCAAAAATATTTATGCCCAGCAAGTCTATCCACTATTTGATCTAAAAAGGGTAAAAGGAAGTGATCTTTCCTGGTAGCAGTGTTTAATTTCTATAATCAATGCAAATACGCCACCCAGTAACTTGTCTGATAGGTATTAATTCATTATTCTCTTGTGCTTCAGTAGTCTATATCAATGCAAATACGCCACCCAGTAACTTGTCTGATATGTATTAATTCATTATTTTCTTTTGCTTCATCAATGCAAATACGCCAAAAGGGAAGTGATCTTTCCTGGTGTCAGTGTTTAATTTTCTATAATCAATGCAAATACACCACCAAGGGAAGCGATCTTTCCTGGTGGCAGTGTTTAATTTTCTATAATCAATGCAAATACGCCACCCAGTAACTTGTTTGATAGGTATTAATTCATTATTTTCTTTTGTTTCAATAGTCACTCTTCCTTTCTTAGGAACATAATGAATTGGACTTACCCACGCACTATCTGAAATAGAATATATAATTCCAGTGGCTAACCATTTCAAAATTTCCTTCTTAACTACTTATTTCATCATCAGATTTAATCTCTTTTATGGATCAACTCTTGGTTTATATTGTTCATCTAATATAATTCTGTGCATACAGATTGAATGGTTAATTCCCTTAATATCAGCTAAGGTCCAACCAAAAGCTTTCTTATATCTTTTTAAGGTATCTAACAGTCTTTGCTCTTGCAGATCATTTAATTCTAAAAATATAATAACATGTAATGTAGATGAGTCTCCTAAAAATACATAATTCAAGTGACTGGGCAATACTTTCATCTCAAGTTCAGGTGGTTTTATAGTCAATGGAAATAGATTTTTATCATCATTTTCTATAATATCCAACATCTCAAATCTTTCATGAACATAATCTAATTTTTTCTTTTCTAATTCGTCCAAAATAACTTCGTCATTCTTTTCAAATTGTTCTTTCTCTACAAAATGTTCTTCTTATTCAAAATGCTTTTTTCCTCACAATGTTCTTTAAAATGTTCGTTCAGTAGATGTTCAATAATTTCCATTCGAAAACATTCATTATCTCTTTCAACAATAGGGTATTTCATAGATTTCGCAATGTTAAAAGTCACTTCTTGATCATTAACTCTCATAGTTAATTCTCTTTTTTGAACATCTATCATAGCTTTTCCAGTAGCTAAAAATGGTCTCCCTAAAATGTTAGGTATTTCTTTTTCTTCCTCCTTATCTAAAATAATGAAATCCACAGGAAAGACAAATTTATCCACTCTTACTAACACATCTTCTATAACTCCCTTAGGATATGTAATTGAATGATCCTCTAACTATAGAGTTACAGAAGTATGGCTATGTAACTGAATGATCTACTAACTGTAGAGTTACAGAAGTAGGTGAGACTTCTCCTAATTCTAATTGAGGCATAAGATTAATGCTGGCTCCCAAATCACATAAAGCTCTTCCATAAAATTTTTCACCGGTATAAGATTAATGCTGGCTCCCAAATCACATAAAGCTCTTCCATAAAATTTTTCACCTATCGCAAACGGTATAGTGAAACTGCCAGGATCTTTTAATCTTTCAGAAAGCTTTTTCTCAATAATTGCACTACACAAGTGAAACTACCTGGATCTTTTAATTTTTCATGAAGCTTTTTCTGAATAATTGCACTACACTCTTTCACCGATAACACACGGTATAGTGAAACTACCTGGATCTTTTAATTTTTCAGGAAGCTTTTCTGAATAATTGCACTACACTATTCAAGTGCAACAGTTTCATTATCCGTGAACTTCCTTTTCTTGTTCAGAATATCTTTCATAAATTTTACCCGTGAACTTCCTTTTCTTGTTCAGAATATCTTTCATAAATTTCACATAATTGGGCATTTTCACTAAAGCTTCTACGAAGGGAATGTTTACTGTTAATTTATTAAGAATTTCAAAAAATTTGGAAAATTGTTTATTTTGTTTGTGTTGCTTTAAACTTTGAGTAAAGGCGGGAGGTTTCTCCACAGTAATTTTCATTGGTGTAAATGGATACTCTAAATCTGGGTATTCATGGTCCTTTTCTTTTTCGGTATCCATTTTCTCTTTTTTAGTTTCTGTTTCTTTTTTGACCCTTGTTTCCAATTCTTTTCCACTTCATAATTGTATAGCTTTAATTTGTTCGTTTCCTTGGTCTTTAAGATTTGGTTCCACAGTACTAGGAAAAGTTCCTAATGTTCAGTTACTAAGCGCAGTAGCGATATGCCTTAATTGGTTTTCAATATTCTTAATAGCAGTTTCTTGATTTTGTAATTGATTTCCTTAAATTTGCAATTGATTTCCTTGATTCTGTAATTGTTGACCCATGTTTAATATTAGCTATTCCATAGACAACTTCTTTTCCTTAATTTGAGTATTACTGTTATATCCCAGAGGATAAGTAGGTCTATAGTTAACATTTCCTTGGTTGGATGAATTTTGTAATGGGTTCATTGGGTTGTTTGCCCATTATTGATTTGTAGAAGAATTGTTATTTCAATTAAAATTTGGATGATTCTTCCAACCTGGGTTATAATAGTTCGAATATGGGTTGTTGGGTATATTAATAGCATTTAAGGTCTCATATGAAGGTTGAACATCCACAAATTGCTCAGATGAATTCTCTTCCATCATGGGAGGAATAATTCATCCCATAATGGTCTAATTTCTTTGATATTGCAGCAATCTACGAGGCTAACATATATATTACATTAGAATCATAGATACTAGCTACTCTTTTAGGATTTACCCGCTCAGAGGGTCATTTAAAATTGTTGGTAACCATCTCTTCTATTAATGAATAAGCCTCATCAAAAGGTTTTGACATTAAGGAACCCCCAGCCGCAGCATCAATAATCGATCTAAGAGATCCCACTAATCCATTATAAAAAGTTTGAGTTATTAACCAATTTGGTAACGAATGATGAGGACACTTTCTAAGAAGATCTTTAAATCTCTCCCAAGCTTCATATATTGACTTTCCATCAATCTGACAGAATGATGTTATGCCATTTCTAAGTTTAGCAGTTTTAGATGGAGGGAAATATTTGGATAGAAATTTCTGTGAAATTTCTCCCCAAGTTCAAATAGATCTTGGTGCTAACGAATTTAGCCACACCTTAGCTTTATCCCTCAGTGAAAAAGAAAAAGTCTAAGTCTAACAGATCGTTTGAGACTCTGTCATATTTAAAAGTAGCACATAGTTCTAAAAAACTAGCGAGGTGTAGTTCGAAACTCTGTCATATTTAAAAGTAGCACACAGTTCTAAAAAACTAGCGAGGTGTAAGTTCACAACTTAGCTTTATCCCTCAGTGAAAAAGGAAAAAGTCTAAGTCTAATAGCATCGTTTGAGACTCTATCCTAAAAGTAGCACATAGTTCTAAAAAACTAGCGAGGTGTAAGTTAGGATCTTCATTTGGTGTAGTAGCACACAGTTCTAAAAAACTAGCGAGGTGTAAGTTTGGATCTTCATTTGGTGTACCTCCGATTTGATTGTTTTGCACCATTTGGATAATAGCAGGTTTAAGCTCAAATGAATTAGCAGCTACAATAGGATCTTCATTTGGTGTACCTCCAAATTGATTGTTCTGTACCATTTGAATAATAGCAGGTTTAAGCTCAAATGAATTAGCAGCTACATCTATTTTGGATAGATAAGTGAATCTCATCTGCTGTAGGATTTGCATAATCTCTTAGGGGTCTAGCTTGGTGTTCATTCTCTAATCCTTGATTGTTCAAGTTGTTTTCCATTGTATTAGAATTTCTAAGTTCTCTTCTTAATTTTATGATCCTTCTAACAGTGCGTTCTAATTTTGAATCGTAGGGTATAAGATTTTCGGGTCCAAATTTGCACATACAATTTGAAATCAGTACTCATTAATATAATTAACTAAATATAAATTTAAAAATAAGTTGCAATTTAAGTAAAATTTTTTAATAATCATAATTTATTTGTTACTCTGATCGTGATTTTACTCACTCACTCAATCACTCCCCGGCAACGGCGCCAAAAACTTGACAGCGACTTTATATATGCAGAAAAATATAAGATAAATATGGACGTATTAAATATTAAATAATTGTAAAGTCACACTCATCAACGCAAGTATATAGAACTCTAATGGAGTTCTAGATATCGATCCCACAGGGAGTAGTTTAGAATTACGGACTAAGACTTTAGAAAAGCAATACTTTAATCACAACAACGACGTTCAATTTGCTTATCTGTCACTAATAGGCAATTGAAATAAATAGATAATTTTAATAACTAATAAATAACTAGTGATATTAAGTAAGGTTTAATTGTGATATTCAATATATAAGAAAGCATCCTTCTCCTTGTCAAGAAATTAAATTGAATGGATAAAGTGAATTAGTTCAATTTATATTGTGTCAAATAGGAGCATACCCATTCTTTATCCTTTGGTCAAGGCATAAAGAACATTGACTAATCCTACGGTTGTTTACTGAATCTGCGGCTAGGCTAGGAGGATACCGGCTCTCACTTCGGAGCTCCCACGTTCCTCTCACCTGAGGGCTAACATCTATACTTTAGCACCCAAATGATAGGACTGAATTGGAAATTTTAGTTTGTCATTGTAAAATCTCCAATTATACGTCCGATAATATTATTTCCCTATTAATTTGCACCCAACTTCCAAGGATNGACATTCACGAATAGATGAACAAGCAGATCGCGTCGCAGTCAGCCGAATTGCGACAGATTCGGTGAGTAGTG
>JXCR01133862.1:55214-98906 GCA_002079205.1 Phalaenopsis hybrid cultivar | reverse complement strand
CCCCCTCCACCACCACCTCCCTTTCCATAACCACCACCAGGGGCTCCACCATGTCCACCTCCCTCACCATGCCCCCCACCTCCTCCATAGCCAGAGCCCGATCCCGATCCCAATCCGCCACCACCTCCGCCGCCATGGCCACCTCCTCCTCCACCGCTAATGCCATTCAAGGACCTTGCAGCGGAGGAGAGGCCCAAACTAATGCTAATGAGCGCTAGAAAGACTAAAGCCCTGAACTTTGTGGTGCTAGCCATTGTGGCTTAAGGAATGATGGGTGAGAAGCTTTGGTGGACAAGTGAGTGGTATTTATAGCTAAGGGCTTGCATGCATTGTGAAGTGCCTTTAGGTTTTTCAAATCTGCCACTTCAACTTCAAGAAAAAATGAAAAAAAGAAGGATCGAATTTTCTACGCATTGGTTGCCTTTTTTGAAAATTGGTTCTCATTAGCATTATGAAAAGATTATCTTCAACATATCTAGATCATTTCTTTTTTTATTGATTTGATACACTGAACTAATTTAAATATCAAATTTACACTCTCCAAATAGAGTGNTCTAGATCATTTCTTTTTTTATTTAAAGAAGAAATGTATTGATTAGATACACTGAACTAATTTAAATATCAAATTTACATTCTCCAAATAGAGTACCAAACAATTTTGAGGTTCTATGATTTCTATATATGATGATGCTGTGAACAGTAGAAAGGCGAGTGAAGTATGTACAATTCTGCTAACATAATTTTCATCATCAAGTTAATCGGTAATTAATAAATAAATAGGTGCATCATCAATATTAAAACATGCATGGGATGAATGAAATATTATATTTATAAATCAACATAAATTTCATACAAAAAATACAATAAAATAATTATTTTTACGTCCAAATTTAATTTTTTTATAGCTTTATTCTTATTTTTTGGGGATGTTTTAAGCCTTTTTTTTTCTATTTTTTAAGATAACAATCAATTTAACATTCTTATAAGCCCATTGCTATTTTAGGATTAAACATAAGAACATGCCCTGAATGTTAAAAAGACATTTTTGATGTATACCTTTATCTTTGGTATTCTCTATTGAGAATAAAGTTGCTATATACCTTTATCTTTTGTGAAGGTTCATTTCTTTGGTATTCTCTATTGTTGTTTTCACTATTTCAGTCATCAGTTTTCAAATCATGCATAAATTGTCTATCCTTCTATGTATGCCACTGATAATCTTCTGCTTCCTTTGTCGTGTGCATGCTCAATGCAGACACTGTACAATTTCAATCTAACAAATCATGAAAGGTTAGTTCTTCTCAAGCTGAAAAGACATTTTTGATGCATATGTGTGGTTCTGAGAAACATAGTTTCATTTAACATCGATATGAGAAATTAAGGTTCATAAGAAAAATAAAAATTGTTTAGATATTAATATTAATTAAATAATTCAAAAAATATTAACTTTAAAATATTTTAAATAAAATTTTAAAAATATTTCAAAGCGTTAATTTCAAAACATTGAAAAATATTCTTTAAAATTTATGTTAAAAATTTTTAAAATGATTTAAAAATAGTAATTTTAAAACAATTAGAATTTCAATTTTAATAACCTTAAAAAATTAAATCTAAATTTTAAAATACATTAAAATATGTTAAAATAATACAAAATTCTTCATTTTGTAACATCTTTGGAAAAATAATTCAAAATCTTGATTTTAAAATATTGTAAAATATTTTATAAAACATTTAAACCATTTAAAATATTTTAGCTTGTTAAAATTTTTGTTTTCAAAAAAGCTTTACCCTTTGTTTGTAAAACCTTATCCAAAATCATAAGCGCNTTAAAAAATTAAATCTAAATTTTAAAATACATTAAAATATGTTAAAATAATACAAAATTCTTCATTTTGTAATATCTTTGGAAAAATAATTCAAAATCTTGATTTTAAAATATTGTAAATATTTTATAAAACATTTAAACCATTTAAAATAATTTTGCTTGTTAAAATTTTTGTTTTCAAAAAACTTTATACCCTTTGAAATAATTTAAAATTTCAACTTGTAGAATACTAAATCATTTAAAATAATTAAAATATTAAAATACTTTAACCCTTTTAAAATGACTCAAAATCTTAACTTAAGAAAATATTTTAAGACCAATTAAAATACTATAAAATCTCAACTTTAAAATACTTTGAGACTATTTAAAATAATTAAAATTTCATCTTTAAATTTCTTTCAAACTCTCTAACAAAAACAACTTAAACTTTCAAACATTCTTGATTTAAATACTTTAAACATCTAACATTTAAAATATTTAAGAACTTCAAAACACCTCTCACTTCTGAAATAAACTTGAAACTCATAATCACATGAAAATTAATCTTATTTTTCCAAAATGCTTTACCCATTGTTTGTAAATCCTTATCCAAAATCATAAGAGCCTTCAATTTTCATGTAAACTTCAAAAAAAAAACTTTAAACCAACACAAGTAAACTCAATGGAGAACTCCAACTTAGGATTGAAAAAAAATGCAAAAGTTTGAATATAGATCACCTTGATTTTCGAATTAACCGATAAATTAGGAGTTAGTCAACTTAGAAATAAAACTCAGGATCACACATCTCTGTCGGTTTATATAAATATATATATTTTTTAAGAAACAAAATATTTCTTCAGACCAAAGGAACCATCAGGGTTGATTTTACTTCTAGAAATCACAAACTACTACAATTATTTGACCTGCAAGTCTTTATTTGAAACTTAGGCAAAAGATAGCTCAAGCTAGATCACTAAATTTACAAATTTTACAAAGATGATAATACAGCTGTAAGGTCACTTTCAAGAGTAAACTAGAATGACCGCCTCCTATATGGAATTTGGGAAAAATTAAGCTACCTAATAAAGCTAAGAGCTTGACTGTCATATTCATTTATAACAATCGCTTTCACATAGTGGCTTAAATTGAGAAATTTGATCTTATATCCCCCATAATAGCAAAAATTTGAGAAATATGCCATTTTTATTTGGCAAATAAGCCCAATACAAATTTTAGGCTAAAACGTCCTCAATTTTAAACTAATGACTGCATTGAAAGTCTAATGTGTCCGACATTACAAATAATCTAAGTAAAATTTCAATAAAGATCGACTAATTTTATAGCAAAATTTGAGTTCAAACTCATACCACTTGTGAATCTAATTTAAAGCATATGTGAATCTTCTCTGTTATGTGAAAGCCTGTTTGAATTTGTTCCAACAATGTGTGAATATAATTTGAGCATGAATCGAACATGATTTCAATAAGGTTCAAATATGCTCGATAACTATTCGATCATTGTTTGAGGAGTACTCAAACATTTTCTGAAAACTTATTATAATACCACTAACTATAAGGTTGGTATAATAGAGTGAGTGCAATTATAATAGTATATTGCAAGATATATATAATAATTAATTTAATATAATTTAATTTTATAATTTAAAATATATAAAATAAATCCATAATGAGTGCAATAGACTATGAAGTTAATACAACAAAGTGAATATAAGGTTAGAACAACTAACATAATATTTAAAAAAATTAACATTGTAAAGTGAGTGTACTTATAACAACAAAATGTAAAAGAAATAATGGATTAATTGTAAAATATGTATGGTATATTAAAAAGCATTGTATAACAAACATGGCACAAAACCTAACTCAATTATGCAATTTAAGAGCCATAAAATAACAGTCATAGTGAGTGCAATAAACTATTTGATTGACATAACAAAGTAAGTGCAATCCTAATAACATATTATAAGAAATATAATTTATTAGCCATACTAAAATAAATGAGTTCTTACATACATACGACCCAATTCCTATGTACTTACATACAAAGTAAGTGCTCCCGTTCACCCACTTTGTTATGGGCGTGTGGTGAAGGGAGAGAGGATTCTAAGTGACCTCATATCAATACATACTTAGGACAAAGTTGATTTCCATTATCATGACGTTGGTGATATGTATGAGCTGAAGGAATATTCTCTTATTGATTGAGCTCTTCATGTTCCTCTTCATTATTCAACCTTACCTAAAGGGGTTTCACTAGTTTTTTGGGAGGAAATTCCATTTCAGGGATAATAGAAGAAAGTGAAGGATTGGTAGCAAAAAATTATGTTTTACTTCTAAGGCTGATGGATGGTTGATGACCCGCCGTCAGCCAGTCACATTCAATTGTTGTTGGGTTCGTGGCGTCGCCAGTTTATCTACCGTCATATAATCTCTCTCTTTTTGAATAACTCTCTCTTTGATCATGTGGATGATCTGAAACGAGAAGAGATTGGAGGGTTAAAGTATATAATGGCGGAGACAAATAAAAGAAACACATGGGAGAAGCAATCGTGAGGTAGACTTTGTGTAGATAGCTCCAAAGTGTATGTTCGAGGTAAGATCGACTTAGGACACTTATGATGCGTGCTAGAAAATTCGTGATAGTAGAGTAATGGATTATCTATCGTTTTAGCGTTGCACGAGAATTCAACAAACACACTGATAAAAGAAAAATAACCAGTAATGACATCATAAGTTTTTGCGTAAAAAACTCGTAAAAGGAAACATTTACTATTGATTGATGATTACAAAGATCTCTTATCCAACAGACGAGAAAAAAGTAATNCCAGTCACATTCAATTGTTGTTGGGTTCGTGGCGTCGCCAGTTTATCTACCGTCATATAATCTCTCTCTTTTCGAATAACTTTCTCTTTGATCATGTGGATGATCTGAAACGGGAAGAGATTGGAGGGTTAAAGTATATAATGGCGGAGACAAATAAAAGAAACACGTGGGAGAAGCAATCGTGAGGTAGACTTTGTGTAGATAGCTCCAAAGTGTATGTCCGAGGTAAGATCGACTTAGGACACTTATGATGCGTGCTAGAAAATTCGTGATAGTAGAGTAATGGATTATCTATCGTTTTAGCGTTGCACGAGAATTCAACAAACACACTGATAAAAGAAAAATAACCAGTAATGACATCATAAGTTTTTGCGTAAAAAACTCGTAAAAGGAAAAATTTACTATTGATTGATGATTACAAAGATCTCTTATCCTACAGACGGGAAAAAAGTAACTATATTTTCCAAAGTAGAGTATTGACTGACGACATATGGGTGGTAGTGATCGACGATAATTGCTGATGATCGATGGTGGTGATTAACAATGATTTGCTGGTGATTAACATATGGGACTTATTTCTAAACTTGCATAAATTTCAATCAAAAAGAAAAAAAAAAAGGAAAAATACAAGGTGTTTTTAAAATTCATTCCATAAAATATCGTTAGAAAGTAGCTAGAAGCACTCTAATTCGTCAGTTTAAAGGAGAAAATATTACGTGTGTTCAGACTCCAATTTAAAATACAAATATTTACATATTTTATTCACTAAAACAAAATTGTAAGGTTGAAAAATGCATGATTTGAATGTAAGAGTTCATAGCATGTCATAAACACACGATTATACTGAAGNTAGCTAGAAGCACTCTAATTCGTCAGTTTAAAGGAGAAAATATTACGTGTGTTCAGACTCCAATTTAAAATAGAAATATTTACATATTTTATTCACTAAAACAAAATTTTAAGGTTGAAAAATGCATGATTTGAATGTAAGAGTTCATAGCGTGACATAAACACACGATTATACTGAAGAAAAAAAAAATTAAAATAAAAAAATGTTGTACTGGATAAAACATATAAATAATCTTTAAATCTGTTATAATGAGAAAAAAATGGTTCTAAAATACATGTTTTGATGTAAAAGTTTATAACATGACATAAACGCACGGTTGTACTAAAGAAAAAACTCAGATACAACAGNACATGTTTTGATGTAAAAGTTCATAACATGACATAAACACACGGTTGTACTAAAGAAAAAACTCAGATACAACAANCTCTCTCTCTCTCTCTCTCTCTCTCTCTCTCTCTCTCTCTCTCTCTCTCTCTCTCTCTCTCTCTCGCTCGCTTTTTGTCCATCTTTTTCACTCTAAAACCAGTTACTATCAACAAGTTCTTGCATTGCTTGGACTTGTTGAATGTTTGCAGTTGCTAGAGAAGCATGGTGGCCCAACCCACAGAGGTGCAGGTGTAACTCCCAGGTATTTTTCTCCTAAGGGATTGAATATTCGCCAAGGTGGAGATTTGTTATGGTATGGCTCATATACCATATCGGGACAGACGCTGGATCAAAACAAAGCGGAGCGGAAGAATCTGTCCAAATTGGGAAGTTACGTGGGTTGGGGTGCAGGGGCAAAGCCCCGCGGTATGGTACAGGGGTAATGTTGTAATTACGTATTGTGCCTAGGTTTACTCCTGGGGTTATAAATAGGCATGTTAGTAACCCCAGGAGATATCCCTGATTTCTGTAAACCCTTTTCTGATTATTGAAAGGAACTCGCCGCTCTGCTCCAGAGGACGTAGGCATCTTTGCCGAACCTCGTCAAATCTCTGTGTTCTTCTGGATTTGTGTCGATTCTTGTTTTTCTTCGCCCTAATTTTGTCAACAAACATCTATATGAATCCACTTATATTTTGGATTATAAAATCTTAAAAATTATTATGAAAATTAATAAATAATATATCATATTTAGAATACATAGGTGAATACAGTTTGTAAAATGAATTTTCGATTACCCCATAATTTTTTTTTTTATGAAAACGAACTTTTTAAGGAGTTCATATTAAAAAATTAACATTATTTTTATGCCTAAAATACTCAAAAATAAAGAAAATAATTCATAAAAATAGAGTTTGAATGATTTTTAATATGATAAAGATGGGTTGCAAATCAATCTTAAAATAAATCCAAAAAATGCACTTGATACAACAGATTAATTTCGTTCCAATAATAATCTAACAGTATAATATCACTGTCTTGAGGCAATATTTTTCAATAACTGTTCAAGGCATGAAATTATTTGAAAAGATAGTTTAAAAGATATTAGGGTGCCTTATTAATTATGCTTACATGTGAGAAACCAAATTCAAAGTAAATAGGCATTTTAGAGTACTATAAAAACTTTCTTTATATATATGTATATGTACAATTATTATTTTGATGGTGGTCAGGTATGATGTTTGGGAGATAAGAGATAATAGCTGGGAAAAAAAAGTTGAGTGATATTAAGACGATTAGAATTAGGCGATAGATGCTAAACAAAAAATGAGGACCGCACAAAAGTGATCAAATGATGACATTTGGGTGATAATTGTCGGTTGATTTTCACAAGTTTTGAAGTCACATGAGATTTTTAGCATGAATTGAATTGTCATTAGTTATATGAGGGTGTGAGAATATTTTATATTATATATATTTTTGGAAACATTACCATAGGCAATTCTAATACCTACAAGTTAAAGTCCTATTTAACAAAAAAAAGAAAATTGAAACCTTATTCTAATAAAGTTTAAAAGTGAAGAAATGATGTGAAGAACAGATCAGTTAACANATAAATCCAAAAAATGCACTTGAATACAACAGATTAAATTTGTTCTAATAATAATCTAACAGTATAATATCACCGTCTATTTTTTAATATAAATTATTTGAAAAAATAGTTTAAAATATATTAGGGTGCCTTATTAATTATGCTAATATGTGAGAAAACCAAATTCAAAGTAAATAGGCATTTTAGACTACTATAAAAACTTTTTTTATATATATGTATATGTACAATTATTATTTTGATGGTGGTCGAGTATGATGGTGGTCAGGTATGATGGTTGGGAGATAAGAGATAATAACTGGGAACTAAAAGTCAAGTGATATTAAGACGATTAGAATTAGGCCATAGATGCTAAACAAAAGATGACAACCACACAAAAGTGATCAAATGATGACATTTGGGTGATAATTGCCGGTTGATTTTCACAAGTTTTGAAGTCACATGAGATTTTTTATATGAGGGTGTAAGAATATTTTATATTATATATATTTTTTGGAAACATTACGATAGGCAATTCTAATACCTACAAGTTAAAGTCCTATTTAACAAAAAAAAGAAAATTGAAACCTTATTATAATAAAGTTTAAAAGTGAAGAAATGATGTGAAGAACAGATAAAGTTAATGCACAGTTTCTCCTTTGAATTTAGCTCAACACATTTCACCAAATTTTTGGTAAATTTCTATTATAGATTGAATTTTTTTATTTGATCCCATGAAAAAATAAAACTATTATAAACGAAAAATATATTTGATAAAAAGTTATTTTTTCAAATGTACAGATCATAAATCCCAAAAATAGAAAAAAAATCACATGAACTCTTGCATCTCAAAGTACAAAATTAAAGAAAAAGACAAGTAAACTCTTACAACAAGAAGTATCAATATTCTTTACCGACTTATTTCTAAACTTGCATAAATTTCAATCAAAAAGAAAAAAAAAAGGAAAAATACAAGGTGTTTTTAAAATTCATTCCATAAAATATCGTTAGAAAGCAGCTAGAAGCACTCTAATTCGTCAGTTTAAAGGAGAAAATATTACGTGTGTTCGGACTCCAATTTAAAATAGAATTATTTACATATTTTATTCACTAAAATAAAATTGTAAGCTTGAAAAATGCATGATTTGAATGTAAGAGTTCATAGCATGACATAAACACACAATTGTACTGAAGAAAAAAAAATTAAAATAAAAAATGTTGTACTGAATAAAACATATAAATAATCATTAAATCCGATATAATGAGAAAAAAATGGTTCTAAAATATATGTTTTGATGTAAAAGTTCATAACATGGCATAAACACACGGTTGTACTAAAGAAAAAACTCATATACAAGAGTGTTTTATTAACAAAATATATAAATAATCCTTAAACTTGTTTTAATGAGAAAAACAAAAGATTCTAAAATAAATGATTTGAAAATAAAGGTTTCTTACATGACATCAAGCATGTGTTGTGCTGAACAAATCATGTAAATAATCCATAAACCAGCTATTAACTCTTACTTAGTTCATTACATCACGGTTGTATCTAAGATTTTTCTTCAGTACAATCGTGTTTTATGTCATGCTATGAAGCCTTACATTCAAATCATTTATTTTAAAATTATTCTTTTCCTCGTTATAAAAGATTCAAGGATTATTTATATGTATTGTTTTGTATAAAATGGTTGTATCTGAGTTTTTTCTTCATTACAACTAAGTGTTTATGTCATACTTTGAATCTAAACATTCAAATCATGTATTTTAGAATCTTACAACTACATTTGAGTGAATAAAATATACAAATAATTCAATTTTAGATTAGAGTCCGGTCGTAAAAATAACGTTCTACTCCGCACGCAATATTTTTTTTCTGTTTAAAGCCATTATTTTCAGTGAATATCTAAGCTCAGACTGAAATCATTATAGAACTAAAATTAGTTTATTTTTCAAATCTTACAAAAATATTTCAATTAACATATTATCACAGAGAGCAAAATTTTAAAAACCATCTGAAAGCATTCAATATATTTGAGAACGTTTAATTGTTTTATCTTGAGATATTTACTTATACTCATTTTTTCATATCTAACTGAACAAAGCATGAAATTGAAAAAGATGAGATTCGAAAAAAAAAATTAAAACTAAAAAGTAATTTAATACTATGATATAAGCAAGCATATATTTATTGATTTGATTCTTAAGTCGACAGTTACATCACAGTGCATGAAAGAGCGGGAGTGCAATTTCACAAAATTATATAACTTAACTATTGGCCATGCAGCTGTTATTTAGCTCTTCAATGCTATTTATAAAGTAGTCCACTGCTTAGTTGAGCCCTCCGACGCCACCTCCATATCCAGATCCCCCACCAGATCCATAACCAGACCCACTGCCGGACCCTCCACCGCCGCCACTTCCTCTTCCATGAGCCCCACTTGCACCTGAACCTGATCCAAAACCCTGGCTGGATCCATACCCGCTCCCACTTCCTTCTCCGCCGCCTGATCCTCCACCACTACCACCGCCGCCACCACCGCCGCTCCCATAACCTCCACCAACCGCTCCACCATGTCCACCTCCCTCACCATACCCAGACCCAGACCCANTCCGCCACCACCTCCGCCGCCATGGCCACCTCCTCCTCCACCGCTAATGCCCTTCAAGGACCTTGCAGCGGAAGAGAGCCCCAAACTAATGCTAATGAGCGCTAGAAAGACTAAAGCCCTGAACTTTGTGGTGCTGGCCATTGTGGCTTAAGGAATGATGGGTGAGAAGCTTTGGTGGACAAGTGAGTGGTATTTATAGCTAAGGGCTTGCATGCATTGTGAAGTGCCCTTAGATAGCGTGGCTGCCACTTCAACTTTGAGAAAAAAAGNCTCCACCACCACCTCCCTTTCCATAACCACCACCAGCGGCTCCACCATTTCCACCTCCCTCACCATGCCCCCTCACCTTCTCAATAGCCAGACCCCGATCCCAATTTTTTGAAAATTGGTTCTCATTAGGATTATGAAAAGATTATCTTCAAGATATCTAGATCAATTTTTTTATTTAAAGAAGAAATGTATTGATTAGATACACTGCACTAATTTAAACATCAACAAAAAATTCATGCAAAAAATTATGTCCAAATTTAAGTTTGTATAGCTTTATTCTATTTTCTGGGGGATGTTTTAAGCCATTTTTTTTCTATTTTGAAACTAATAATCAATTCACCATTCTTATAAGACCATTGCTATCTTCTGATTAGACATAAAAAAATTAGTTACATTAAACAGCCGTATCTAGTAAATTTTGATAATAATACATAATATGAGATTATTTTTTTAAATATTTTCTTCCCTGCTCCATTTGTTTTCGTTGTTTTCTAAAGCTAGTCTATTCTGCTTTTGTAGTGGGTTCTTGCTCAAATGCCCNGAAAAGATTATCTTCAAGATATCTAGATCAATTTTTTTATTTAAAGAAGAAATGTATTGATTAGATACACTGAACTAATTTAAACATCAACAAAAAATTCATACAAAAAATTATGTCCAAATTTAAGTTTGTATTTTGAAACTAATAATCAATTCACCATTCTTATAAGACCATTGCTATCTTCTGATAAGACATAAAAAAATTAGTTACATTAAGACAGCCGTATCTAGTAAATTTTGATAATAATACGTAATATGAGATTCTTTTTCTAAATATTTGCTTCCCTGCTCCATTTGTTTTCTTTGTTTTCTAAAGCTAGTCTATTCTGCTTTTGTAGTGGGTTCTTGCTCAAATGCCCAAATGAATTTCCCCATCATCTTTAATTTTGGAAAGCCAAAATAGAAATAAAAATTTCTTATATTTACACGTACTAGAAGGTAGGTGAGCTTGCTGTGATTTCAATAATAATTAAGATATTATGATGGATATAACGTTTAAATGTAAGGAAATAGTAATTTGAACATTGTATTATTATTAATGGATATACACTACTTGGCAGAAGCAGTTTAAACAGTCATACNAAGGTAGGTGAGCTTGCTGTGATTTAAATAATAATTAAGATATTATGATGGATATAACGTTTAAATGTAAGGCAATAGTCATTTGAACATTCTATTATTATTAATGATAATTTTTTAAAAAAATTTTATATTTTTAATGACATAATATACACTACTTAGCAGAAGCAGTTTAAACAGTCATATATATCGAACTCCACCAACCCTTTCTTATTACTAATAGTTTTATCTTTTGTGAAAGTGTTTTTCTTTTGTNCTCCCTTTCCATAACCACCACCCGCGGCTCCACCTTGTCCACCTCCCTCACCATGCCCGCCACCTTCTCCATAGCCAGACCCCGATCCCAATCCGACGCCACCTCCGCCGCCATGGCCACCTCCTCCTCCACCGCTAATGCTCTTCAACGACCTTGCGGCGGAGGAAAGGCCCAAACTCATACTAATGAGAGCTAGAAAGACTAAAGCCCTGAACTTTGTGGTGCTGGCCATTGTGGCTCAAGGAATGATGGGTGAGAAGCTTTGGTGGACAAGTGAGTGGTATTTATAGCTAAGGGCTTGCATGCATTGTGAAGTGCCTTTAGGTTTTTCAAATCGCGTGGCTGCCACTTCAACTTTGAGAAAAAAAGAAAAAAAGAAGGATCGAATTTTCTACGCATTGGTTGCCTTTTTTGAAAATTGGTTCTCATTAGCATTATGAAAAGATTATCTTCAACATATCAAGATCATTTCTTTTTTTATTTAAAGAAGAAATGTATTGATTAGATACACTGAACTAATTTAAATATCAACAACAAATTTATACAAAAAATTATGTCCAAATTTAAGTTTGTATAGCTTTATTCTATTTTTTGGGGGATGTTTTAAGCCATTTTTTTTTCTATTTTGAAACTAATAATCAATTCAACATTCTTAGAAGACCATTGCTATTTACTGATTAGACATAAGAAAATTAGTTACATTAAGACAGCCGTATCTAGTAAATTTTGATAATAATACGTAATATGAGATTATTTTTTAAAATATTTTCTTCCCTGCTCCATTTCCTTTCTTTGTTTTCTAAAGCTAGTCTATTCTCCTTTTGTAGTGGGTTCTTGCTCAAATGCCCAAATGAATATCCCCATCATCTTTAATTTTGGAAAGCCAAACTAGAAATAAAAATTTCTTATATTTACACGTACTAGAAGGTAGGTGAGCTTGCTGTGATTTCAATAATAATTAAGATATTATGATGGATATAACGTTTAAATGTAAGGAAATAGTAATTTGAACATTGTATTATTATTAATGATAATTTTTTTTTAAAATTTTTATATTTTTAATGACATAATATACACTACTAAGAAAAAATGTGATTTTAGCAGAAGCAGTTTAAACAGTCATATATATCGAACTCCACCAACCCTTTCTTATTACTACTAGTTTTATCTTTTGTGAAAGTGTTTTTCTTTTGTATTCTTTATTGTTGTTTTCTCTATTTTAGTCATCAGTTTTCAAATCATGTATAAATTGTCTTTCCTTCTATATATGCCAATGTGATAATCTTCTTCTTTCTTTCTTTTGCTTATGCTCAATGCAAAAACTGTACAATTTCAATCCAATAAATCATGAAAAATTAGTTTTTCTCAAGCTGAAAACACACTTTTCATGTCTATGTGTGGTTCTGAGAAACATAGTTGCTTTTAACATTGATAATGAGAAATGAAGGTTCATAATAAAAATAAAAATAGTTTAGATAAGTATGACAGAAAAACAATATTTATTATAATTGTTGTGGTGATGTAAATACCTTTTAGAGCTGCCAAGTTATGTGAATATTGAATTTGATTGTATACATTGCTTGAATTTCCTGAAATAACACGTGATTTGTATACTTGATAAGTTGCAATCGACATTGGAGCTCTTTTGCCCCAAAAATGATCAAACAATCATTTATGTAGGTAGAGCTTTATTAAGACATCTTAGATACCGTTGAGCTCAGGCTGCATTCCACTACCTTCCTTTGCTTAAGCATTGCCATGGTAAAATGAAGTAAGAGTTTTGAAAAACAAATAGGTAGCACTTGGTGATTATATACTTCAGTAATTTCATTTTCATGTCTACTTATAGAGATAATTTAGGACTCATGTTTCTTACTTCAATTTTCATATTTGTTGATATAATTTGCTGCTCATTCTGCTGATATGTCACAATTTGGTTTCACGAGTTTAGCTTTCACAACAAAAAAAAAATTAGTAGGAACAACGAAAAAAAGTGGCGGTTTTAAAAGTGCTGTTATAGGATATCTACATAAATGGTTAAACCTGCTATTTGTTTCCTTTTCTCTTGAATCAAGCGGACGCCCCTTTTATTTTCACGATCGCACATAGCCACCTTGTCCTCTTCTTCTACCTACCAAAATTTGCTTCTTCCCCCTCTCGAAACTCACCAATCTCTCCATGCAGAAATATGTGATTCTTTTTCTATCAGTTTTCGATTGGGTGATTGGTAGTGAAAACCTAAGTGAGGGAATGTTTTGGCTTGGATGTTTGTTGATTATGCCAAATCACTCAATTATCATTGTATCATAATTCCTTGTAATAAGATTTAATTTATATTCGATGCACCATCAACAAAGTTCCAACATTTAATATAAATCTTGAGGCATGACACCGAAATCGAGACAATCTCTTAAGCAAGAAATATTAAAAATTTAATAAAAAATCATCCAAAGTCCCGATTTCAGTAAACTTATAGTCAAACTGACTGAATTGATGAGATGGACCCGATAAAACTAAAATGGATCTAATTCAAGACAAATCAAGCTCATACCAACCCATTAAATCACTTTTTGAAGCTTTCAGGGCATGTTTGGGAGGCCAAATGAATGTCGAATCTGTCGAGCTTATAGTTGAATCAAGTGTCTCAACAAGGAGAATCAAATGAGCCCAAGAATGCTTAATTCTAACATCCTTAAGACACTCAAATATTCATCAAACATCTTTTGATCAAAGAAATATCTCTGACCTTGTGATAAAAGTGATTCATATTGTTGTATTAATTGCACTTAGAACTCTATAAATAAAGCCCCACCCTAAAATTCAAATCTTCTAAAAGGGTAGGAAAGTTTTTTTAAATTTAATAAAACTTAATCTTTTGAAATCAAAACCTATCGAGCTTAACTTAAAATTTTCTTAAAATTAAATTTTTTTTTAACATTAACATAAAATTAAAACATGTTAACAAACATTAACCTAAAATTTTAAAACAAAACCTTTTAGCAAAACTAAAACTTAAATTTTCTAATAAAAAATTAAAGTTTTTTCAAATTTTAAAACTAAGATAAACCCAACTTAGCTCAAACATAAAACTAAAATAAATTTAAATAAAATCTAATCTAAAGAGTCCATCAAAAAGATTTTACTATTTCTCTTGAGCTGATTAATTAAAATATCTGAACTAAGATAAGCTTTGCAATGCTCTCTTGAACAGCTAAGCTTAAGAAAGCCTTATATATTCATAGACATAAGTCTCCCTAGCATGAACATGTTCATTCTCAGGAGCATGTGATTTCATAAGCTTAGACTTTGAATATGTAATTCTTGGGTCATTTCAAGTATATACATTTTATATACAAGTAAGTCCATCTCACTTAAACTCCTCGAATGATAAAACCTTTAGAAAAAAAATTCTTTTCTTCATGAAAAAGAAAAATATATTTTGTAAGTGTGTGGGAGAACCTAAATATGAAGATTATAAACATAAAAAACTAAAGGGCAACTTATGAGAAAAAAGACAAAGAAAAAACATCAACTTAGGATAAAAAGTTGAACTTAAACTTAGAAGAAAATCCTAATATATCACAATAACTGGTAACCTAGGAAAATGACCAAAGGAAAATATGTTGAGATTTTCATACATATTTTATACTGATTTGGATAATATTGCACTTTAAAAATNGGCATAATTCTCTCTAGAATGAACACGTTCATTCTATGGACCATGTGATTTCATAAGCTTAGACTTTGAATATGTAAGTCTTGGGTCATTTCAAGTATATACATTTTATATACAAGTAAGTCTATCTCAATTAAACTCCTCGAATGATAAAACATTTTAGAAAAAAAAAATGCTTTTCTTCATGAAAAAGAAAAATATATTTTGTAAGTGTGTGGGAGAACCTAAATATGAAGACTATAAACATAAAAAACTAAAGGGCAACTTATGAGAAAAAGACAAAGAAAGAAGAACAACTTAGGATAAAAAAGCTAAACTTAAACTTAGAAGGAAATCTTGATATATCACACTAACCGATAACCTAGGAAAATTGAAATCTTGATCAAAACATAGAAGAACCTAAATTTTCACCAAAACTGACAAGTTTATAAATCAAACAAGTTATGAGTTAATTATACAACCGTGAATATATTTAAAATTGACCAACTCCTAGGTAGATTCAAACTCTAAATCCTAGCTAAGTCAGACAAGAGAGAAGAAAAATGAGGCTTCACAAGATCTAGACTAATCCAGTATGGAAGCCTAGGTTAGTTTACTAGGTACCCAATGACTAAANGTGAATATATTTAAAATTGACCAACTCCTAGGTAGATTCAAACTCTAAATCCTAGCTAAGTCAGACAAGAGAAAAGAAAAATGAGGCTGCACAAAATCTAGACTAATCCAGTATGGAAGCCTAGGTTAGTTTACTAGGTACCCAATACCTAATNGAAAAATGAGGCTGCACAAAATCTAGACTAATCCAGTATGGAAGCCTAGGTTAGTTTACTAGGTACCCAATAACTAAAATTAAGATATATTACCTTTAAAATAGACAACCTTACCCCCTTNTTAATCTCTTTTGTGGATCAACTCTTGGTTTATATTGTTCATCTAATATATTTCTGTGCATACAGATCGAAGGAATGATTCCCTTAATATCGGCTAAGATCCAACCAAAAGCTTTCTTCTATCTTTTCAATGTATCTAACAGACTTTGCTCTTGCAAATATTCTGAAGATATAATAACAGGTAATGTAGATGAGTCTCCCAGAAACACATACTTCAAGTGGCCAGGCAATATTTTTAACTCAAGTTTAGGTGGTTTTATAATTGACGGAAATCGATTCTTATCAGCATTTTCCGTAATATCCAACATCTTAAATCTTTCCTGAATATAATCTAATTCTTCATTTTCTATTGCATCTAAAATAACTTCATCACTTTCTTCAAATTGTTCTTTCTCTTCAAAATGTTCTTTAAAATGTTCTTTCAATAGATGTTCACTAATTTCCATGCAAAAACATTCATTATCTCTTTCAATAGCAGAGCATTTCATAGATTTCACAATGTTAAAAGTTACCTGATCATTAACTCTCATAGTTAATTCTCCTTTTTAAACATCTATCATAGCTTTTCCAGTAGCTAAAAATGATCTCCCTCTCATAGTTAACTCTCCTTTTTGAACATCTATCATAGCTTTTCCAGTAGCTAAAAATGGTGTTCATAGTTAATTCTCCTTTTTGAACATCTATCATAGCTTTTCCAGTAGCTAAAAATGGTCTTTTTATCTCTTTCAACAGCAAGGTATTTCATAGATTTTACAATATTAAAAGTCACTTCTTGATCGTTTACTCTCATTAATTCTCCTTTTTGAACATCTATCATAGCTTTTCCAGTAGCTAAAAATGGTCTCCCTAAAACGATTCTTCTTTTTGAACATCTATCATAGCTTTTCCAGTAGCTAAAAATGGTCTCCCTAAAATGATAAGTATTTCTTTATCTTCCTCCATATCCTTTTTGAACATCTATCATAGCTTTTCCAGTAGCTAAAAATGGTCTCCCTAAAATGATAGATTTCATAGATTTCACAATGTTAAAAGTCACTTCTTGATCGTTAACTCTCATAGTTAATTATCATTTGAACATCTATCATAGCTTTTCCAGTAGCTAAAAATGGTCTCCATAAAATGATAGGTATTTCTTTATCTTCTTGAACATCTATCATAGCTTTTCCAGTAGCTAAAAATGGTCTCCCTAAAATGATAGGTATTTGTTTATCTTCCTCCATATCTAAAATAATGAAATTCACAGGAAAGATAAATTTATCAACTTTTACTAACACATCTTCTATAACTCCCTTAGGATTTGTAACTGAACGATCTGCTAACTGAAGAGTTACAGAAGTAGGTGAGACTTCTCCTAAACCTAATCTTTTAAAAATTGATAGATGCATTAGATTAATGCTGGCTCCCAAATCACATAAAGCTCTTCCATAGAACTTTTCACCGATAGCACATGGTATAGTGAAACTACCAGGATCTTTTAATTTTGTAGGATATTTTTTCTAAATAATTGTACTACACTCTTCGCTAAGTGCAATAGTTTCGTTATCCGTGAACTTCCTTTTCTTGTTCAGTATATCTTTCATAAATTTCACATAATTGGGCATTTGGTCTAAAGCTTCTACGAAGGGAATATTTACCGTTAACTTCTTAAGAAGTTCAAAAAATTTGGAAAATTATTTATTCTGTTTGTATTGCTTCAATCTTTGAGGAAACGGTGGTGGAGGTTTCTCCACAGTAATTTTCATTTGTGTAAATGGATATTCTAAATATGGGTACTCATGACCCTTTTCTTTTTCAGTATCCACTTTTTCTTTTTCAATTTTTGTTTCTTTTTGCACACCTGTTTCCAATTCCTTTCCACTTCATAATTGTATTGCTTTGATTTATTCTTTTCCTTAATCTTTAGGATTTAGTTCCACAGTACTCGAAAAAGTTCTTAATGTTCGGTTACTAAGCGCAGTAGCGATATGCTCTAATTGGTTTTCAATATTCTTAATAGAAGTTCCTTGATTTTGCAATTGATTTCCTTGAATTTGTAATTGATTTCCTTGATTCTAATATTGTTGACCCATGTTTAATATCAGCTCTTCTATAAACAACTTCTTCCTTAATTTGAGTGTTATTGTTAAATCCTGGGGGATAAGAAGGTCTATAGTTTACATTTTCTTTATTGGATGAATTTCCCAATGGGTTCACTTGGTTGTTTGCCCATTGTTGATTTGTAGAAGAATTGTTACTCCAATTAAAATTTAGATGATTCTTCCAACCTGGGTTATAATAGTTTGAATAAGGGTTGTTAGCTCTATTAATAGCATTTAAAGTCTCATATGAAAGTTTAACATCCACAAATTTCCCAGATGAATTCTCTTCCATCATAGGAAGCGTTGGAGAATAATTCATCCCATAATGATCTAAAATGAATTCTCTTCCATCATAGTAGGTGTTGGAGAATAATTCATTACATAATGATCTAATTTCTTCTTCCATCATAGGAGGTGTTGAAGAATAATTCATCCCATAATGATCTAATTTCCTTGATATTACTTCCATCATAGGAGATGTTGGAGAATAATTCATCCCATAATGATCTAATTTCTTTGATATTGTAGCAATCAGCAAGGCTAACATAGATATTGCATAAGAATCATGGATACTAGCTACTCTTTTAAGATTTACCCATTCAGAGGGCCATTGAAATATGTTGGTAGCCATCTCTTCTATTAATGAATAAGACTCATCAAAAGGTTTTGACATTAAAGAACCACCAGCCGCAACATCTATAATCAATCTAAGAGATCCCACTAATCCATTATAAAAAGTTTGAATTATTAACCAATCTGGTAATGAATGATGAGGGCATTTCTTAAGAAGATATTTAAATCTCTCCCAAGCTTTGTATATTGACTCTCCATCAATTTGACAAAACGATGTTATTTCCTTTCTAAGTTTAGCAGTTTTGGATGGAGGGAAATATTTGGATAGAAATTTCTGTGACAGTTTTCCCCAAGTGCTAATAGATCCTGGTGCTAACAAGTTTAACCACATCTTAGCCTTATCCCTCAGTGAAAAACGAAAAAGTCTAAGTCTAACAACATTGTTTGAGACTGTCATATTTAAAAGTAGCACACAGTTCTAAAAAACTAGCAAGATGTAATTTAGGATCTTCATTTAGTGTACCTCTAAATTGATTATTCGTACCCATTTGGATAATAGCAGGTTTAAGCTCAAATGAATTAGCAGCTACATCAGGATTTTGGATTGATAAGTGAATTATTTGGATAATAGCAGGTTTAAGCTCAAATGAATTAGCAGCTACATCATGATTTTGGATAGATAAGTGAATTTCATCTGCAGGATTTGCATAATCTCGTAGGGGTCTAGGTTGGTGTTCATTCTCTATTCCTTGATTGTTCATGTTGTTCTCCATTGTATCAGAATTTCTAGGTTCTCTTCTCAATCTTCTAATCTTTCTAACAGTATGTTCTAATTCTGAATCGTAGGGTATAATATTTTCAGGTCCAAATTCACGCATACAATTTGAAATCAGTACTCAGTTATATAATTAACTAAATATAAAAATAAGTTGCAATTCAAGTAAAAATTTTCTAATAATCCTAATTTATCTGTTACTCACTCCCCGACAACAGTGCCAAAAACTTGACAGCGACTTTATATATACTTAAAAATATAAGATAAATATGGACATAATAAATATTCAATAATTGTAAAGTCACACTTATCAACACAAGTATGCTTATCGCTCAAGTAATATAGAGCTCTAATGGAGTCCTAGATATCGATCCCACAAGGAGTAAGTTTAGAACTACGAACTAAGATTTTAGAAAAAAGCAATACTTTAATCATAACAATGAAGTTCAAATTGCTTATCTGTCACAAATAGAAAATTGAAATAAATATGTAATTTTAATACTATTAAATAACTAATGATACTAATAAAGGTTTAATTGTGATGTTCAATATATATAAGAAAAAACTAATAAAAAACTAAAGATAGAAAGTAGGGTTTAATTTGTGATATTCAATATATAAGAAAGAATCCTTCTCCTTGTCAAGAAATTATAGTGAATGGATAAAGTGAATTAGTTCAAATTATATTGCATGGATAAAGTGAATTAGTTCAATTTAGATTGTGTCAAATAGGAGCATACCTATTCTTTACCAAATTATAGTGAATGGATAAAATGAATTAGTTCAAATTATATTGTGCTAAATATCTAATGATATAAAGTAGGGTTTAATTGTGATATTCAATATATAAGAAAGCATCCTTCATAGATAATTTTAATAACTAATAAGTAACTAATGATAGAAAATAGGGTGTAATTGTGATATTCGATATATAAGAAAGTAACTAATTGTACTAATAAAGATTTTAATGTGATATTCAATATATAAGAAAACATCCTTCTCCTATTAAATAACGAATGATACTAATGAGAGTTTAAATGTGATATTCAATATAAGAAAGCATCTTTCTCCCAAGAAATTATAGTGAATGGATAAAGTGAATCAGTTCAAATTGTATTGTGCCAAATAGGAGCACAAGAAATTATAGTGAATGGATAAAGTGAATCAGTTCAAATTATATTGTGCCAAATAGGAGCATTCCTATTCTTTACCCTTTGGTTCAGACATAAAGAATATCGACTAATCCTACGCTTGTTTACTGAATCTGCGGCTAGGTTGGGAGGATACCGGCTCTCACTTCGGAGCTCCCACGTTCCCCTCACCTGAGGGCTAACATCTGCACTTCAGCACCCAAACGATAGGACCAAATTGGGGATTTTAGTCTATCAATCTAAAATCTCCAATCCTACGCCCGATAATATTATTTCCTTATTTATTTGCACCCAACTTCCAAGTGTNAAGAAAGCATCATTCTCCTCGTCAAGAAATTATAGTGAATGATTAAAGTGAATCAGTTCTAGTTGTATTGTGTTAAATAGAAGCATACATATTCTTTACATTTTGGTCCAGGCATAAAGAACATTGACTAATCCTATGCTTGTTTACTGAATTTGTGGCTAGGCTAGGAGGATATCGGCTCTCACTTCGGAGCTCCCACATTCCCCTCGCCTGAGGGCTAACATCTAAACTTCAGTACCCAAACGATAGGACCGAATTGGGGATTTTAGTTCACTCTAAAATCTCCAATTCTACGCTCGATAATTTTTATTTCCCTATTTATTTGCACCAAATTGGGGATTTTAGTCTGTCACTCTAAAATCTCCAATTCTACGCTCGATAATTTTTTTTCCATATTTATTTGCACCCAACTTTTCACTCTAAAATCTCCAATTCTACGCCCGATAATTTTATTTCCCTATTTATTTGCACCCAACTTTCCTCTAAAATCTCCAATTCTACGCCTGATAATTTTATTTCCCTATTTATTTGCACCCAACTTCTAATCTAAAATCTCCAATTCTACGCCCGATAATATTATTTCCCTATTTATTTGCACCCAACTTCCGAGGGCTTTGAAAATCTCCAATTCTACGCCCGATAATATTATTTCCCTATTTATTTGCACCCAACTTCCAAGAGCTCCAATTCTACGCCCGATAATATTATTTCTCTATTTATTTGCACCCAACTTCCAAGGGCTTGGTCCAATTCTACGCCCGATAATATTATTTCTTTATTTATTTGCACCCAACTTCCAAGGGCTTTTACAATTCTATGCCCGATAATAATATTTCCCTATTTATTTGCACCCAACTTCCAAGGGCTTTGATCTTTATGCCCGATAATATTATTTCCCTATTTATTTGCACCCAACTTCCAAGGGCTTTGACCTCTCTACGCCCGATAATTTTATTTTCCTATTTATTTGCACCCAACTTCCAAGGGCTTTGACCTCCTTGAATCTTGGATGTAACATTCATTTTAGTTGTAAAACTCAACATATTTTAACAAATCAATTGACTAGATTGAATTAAATTAAGATCGAAATGAAAAGATCATCACAATTTCTTAAACATTTTCATGGCTTCACCAACTCAAATCACCATTTAACAAATCTCGAGACAAGGAGAAAGACAGAGAAAACTACTCAGAACTCATGGGGAAAACACAACCAAACTTAGAATTCATATATAAAATCAAAGTCGTACAAACTACAACAGTTAAATAACTTATCTCTAATTTCTCCCCAAGATCACTGCTTAAAGTTCCTCTAAATCACTTCCNAAAATCAAAGTCATACAAACTATAACAAGTAAATAACTTATCTCTAAATTTCTCTCCAAGAAAACTCTTAGAAGTTCCTCTGAATCTCTTCCTTTGTTTACAACACNAAGTCATACAAACTACAACAAGTAAATAACTTATCTCTAATTTCTCCCAAAGAACACTCCTCCAAGTTCCTCTGAATCTCTTCCTTTCTTTGATCTCTAAGTTCTCCCCAAGAACACTCCTCGAAGTTCCTCTAAATCTCTTTCTTTCTTTACAGTACAGAATTCCTCTTCGAAGCAGCAAGGAGGAAGAAATCTCTCACTTTCCCTCCACTCTTACATTCTCTTTAAGAATTCCTCACAATTATTACACACTATTGGAACCTTTATAACATCCAGGACCTCTGGACTCTTTTNATGGCTTTACCAATTCAAATCACCATTTCACAAATCTCGAGACAAGAAGAAAAACAGAGAAAACTACTCAGATCTCATGAGGAAAACACAATAAAACTTAGAATTCATATATAAAATCAAAGTCATACAAACTAAAACAATAAATCAACTTATCTCTACTTTCTCCCCAAGAACACTCTTTGAAGTTCCTCTAAATCTCTTCCTTTCTTTACAGCGCACAGAATTCCTCTTCGAAGCAGCAAGGAGGAAGAAATCTCTCACTTTTCCTCCACTCTTACAATCCCTCGAAGAATTCCTCACAATTTGGACTCTCTACACTTGTTTCACACTTCAATTTTGAGTCTCTCCCCCTCCAGACCATGTAGAATCTTCTTAATTTTCGACTAAAACATTCATTTCNCTCACAATTACACGCTCTAGCAAGCTCAAATGGAACCTATCTAACCTCCAGGTCTCCAAAAGTCTCCTCCTCCTCTTATTTTTGGCCAAAATGTTCTCTTTAAAGATGTGGATGAGTTTTCCCAAGAGTTGCTTACGCACCCCTCCAAAATTCGGCCTTGTCCATTGTACATGACACCTAACCATCGATCCCGCCGTCGACGACCTCGATAGCGCCGTCAACGACCTTCTAGAGAATTTGTCCTGTGGCATCGGGAAAATCTCGTCGTCGGCGGCCTCGAGGGCGCCATCGACGTCGTAGTGCAATTCTCCACATTTTGGTACTTTTTGCTCCAAATTCGCTTCTTTTTGCATCTTTTTGCTCCATTTACCCTAATTCATCATTCCTGCAACAAAACATCAAAAATATCTTTATTTAAAGTTTAATATCATTAAAAACAATATAAAAGAGGTATGAAAATCTCAACATATTTTCTTTTGATCACTATGGTATTTACTTAAATCAAACTTATAGTATTTCTGAATTTAAACTTTACTATATTAGATCATAACTTTTATGTAGTACTAAAATTACTTGAGGAAAAGTAATAGTTAAGTTTGGGGGACTTTGACCAAAGGAAAATATGTTGAGATTTTCATATATATTTTACACTAATTTTGATGATATTGCACTTTAAAGAAGGTATTTTTGATGTTTTATTGCAGGTATGATGAATTATGGACTTTTGGAGAAAAAGAAACAAAAATGGTGCAATTTAGAGCAAAAACGAGCAAAAAATGAAATTTTGCCCTGTCACATTTCGCTAAGTTTTTCGATGCTTAATCTCTTTTACACTTCTTACATATTTTTTAATGAGATTACACTTTAAAAAAGGTTGTTTTCATGCTTATTTTGTAGGGCTATCTGTTAGGAACACAACACAACTAAAATGGGGCAAAACAGAGCTAAAATGGAGCCAAACGGTGGAGTTGCGCAGTCTGCCCACCGACGGCACCAAAACGGCATCGATGGCGAGATTTACCCTAGAAGACCGAAAACGACAGAAAAGCTCGCCGACAGCGCCCGGGAAGACTATGGACCGACTTTTGGCGGTTATGGGCTGAAATTCAATGTATTTGGATGCTTTTTGGAAGGGTGCTTGTGACAACTCTTCAAACTTCATCCCTACACTTTAAAAGAACGAATTTAGGTTAAAAAACGAGGAAATTTTTGTGAGAGGAATGTTAAGAAAAGTGTGGAGAAAGTTAAGGGTTTTTAGAATNAAAGTAGCAAGGAGGAAGAAATCTCTCACTTTCCCTCCACTCTCACAATCTCTCAAAAAATTCCTCACAATTGTTACACTCTATTGGAAATTATATACACTAATGGTAACTTTCAAGGCCTCTAGCCCTCTTTAATTTTTCGGCCATAATGTTCTTTTAAGGTTGTGGATGAGCTTTCCTAAGAGTTGCTTAAGCATCCCTTCAAAATTTGGCTTATCTAAAGCTTGAGTAGGCATAACCGTCGGTCGCGCCGTCGGCGGGGTCGATGTTGCCGTCGGCGGGCTTCTGGAGAATTTTATCCTGTAGTCTCGGGAAAAACTCACCGTCAGCGGGGGCGAGGGCGCCGTCGGTGGCCTAGTTCAAATCTCCAAATTTTGGTCCTTTTCGCTCCAAATTCGTTCTTTTTTGCATCTTTTTGCTCCAATGACCCTAATTCATCATTCTTGCAACAGAACATCAAAAATACCTTTGTTTAAAATGCAATATCATCAAAAAAAATATAAAATAGGTATGAAAATCTCAACATATTTTCCTCTGGTCAATCTACCAAAACTCTAGATAATACAAATCTACTAGTATTAATAGAGAAATAAAGTGGTCGGTTGTGGTCAGTTGTACAGAGCAGCAAGTCTTCATCTGTGAAGGTTATCCCAGACTGTTCTTTTAATGAACAAACTTCATCCTAGGATGTGCTTACCAACTTAGCTACACAAATCTCTTAGTCAAGCAAAGTTGTAACCAGAGACTTTCTCATCTCCTTTGATAGGATTAGAGTGTCATAAACACTTATTTTAGTTGGCAACCTCCTAAAATGTGCTAGCACCTTATAATCCACTTTATAAATCCTCTAATCTTTGCTTGATAATGTGGTTCTCCACTAGTAGAGGCAAAGGTAGGTTGTTGACCTAACTTTTGGTTGAGGTCTAGTTTCTTCTTTAGTAGCCTAGGGTCTAGCCATAGGACTTTCTTGTTGACTATTCCTAGAGGACTAGAAAGGAACCCTCACCATTAGAAATTCTAAACTCTTCTTTGCTCAACTTGAAGTTCAATATACTGGTTCTAACCTCTAGCACTTAGCAGGTGGGGCCGCTGTGGGGAGCTCAAGGAGAGTTACCATAGGATTGCTTGGCCATAGGCTCAACCCTCTGGTGGTATGGTCTTGGTTTCTCTCACTCACATACTTGCACGTTACTCCCCACTCAAAACCCTAAACCCATACTTGATTAACTTCGATCCCTTAATCTTTTGGCAGACTCATGTAGATGGTCCCTTAGACCCACTAGCCCAAGGCTGAAGTTTAGATAAGAACAGTACGTAGAGGACCCAAATGGAGATTATATTGGTCCATAGCACAAATAGGGTGTTTGGCATCTCAATTTCACCAAAGTACCTAATTTAGCCTTTTGCCCTCCAAATGTACCCAATTTACCAAAACATCCCCAAACCCTAAGTTTGAACAAAATTTCCAATTTCACCCAAATACAAAAGTTTGTTAAAAAATCATCTCAAACCATTTGAAACTACCCAAATTGCCCAAAACCTCCCAAAATTGCCAAAATTACCAAAATACCCAAAAAATTGCCAAAATTACCAAAATAGCCTTGGTGGCCCAAACTTTCCCAAAACCTTCAAAATCATTTCAAATGTCCCCAAAATCAATTTAGACCCTTCAATTGAATCTAATTTGATCAATTTGACTGATTTTGACCAAAACCCCCAAATTGCCTTTAAAGGATCAATTACCCCAATCCACCCCAATGTCCACCAATTTGGTTCCAATTTCTCCCAATTTTAATTCTAAACTCAAAGTAATCATGAAAAAACTCAATTTAACCCAAATCCAAAATTAATTGACCCATACTTTAATCCCAATTTTACTCAAATCCAAAACCCCCAATTTAGTCATGACTCTAAATGTCCCTAAATTGAATGCCCAAATCCCAAAATTGAGACCCAAATAATATTGAGAACTCTTCATAACATCTCCCTAGACCATTTTGAACCCTCAATTTGGACTTAGCCCAACTCTAGCCTGACCTAAGCCCAAGTTTTACCCAACATCCTCAATTTGATCAAACGGCCAAAATCCTTCAAATTCCAAATAAATTCAAAATCACTCAAAATCTTTTTCAAACTCTTTGTGATAGTCGTCTCTGCCATCTTGATTAATAAATTGAGTCCAATGCCATGTCTAGCTCGACTCAAACTCAACTTCAAGCCAATTTGACCCAAATTGAACCCATACACCAAAATTCACCAAGCCATGTTAAATTAATCAAGCAAAAGCTTCTACAACCACTTCTGGACCCTAGTGATTAGGCTAGACTCACCTACACCACCCTAAATGAGTTGTGGACCAATGGTCCATAGATTTAAAGGATTTCACCCAATATTTGGCCTAAACTTGAAATATCTTTGCCATCATAGCTTACCCTTGGGAGTAAATCAAAATTAGCCAGCCCCTGACCTCCCTGAGCCAAGAGGTGACCAGACCCTGGCAAGCCACCACCTTACTCACTAGAAATATTCAGCCCAAAGGAGCTTAAGTTAGCTAAAACCAAAAATTTGAACTCCCTAACTTGGCTCACTCTAATTGGAGACTTGTGCATTTCTTCCCTCCACCTTTGCAAGCTTTAGCACCTAATTCCCAGTCGTGAGCTACACCAGGCAGCCATGGCTATAAATGAAGCTCTCCATGGCCAAGGGGGAGAGAGCTTGAAACCTTGGGGAAACTCTACAAAAATCTCACCAAAGCCTATCCAAACCTTCCTAAGTTTAATCCCCTTGCTTTTAGCCACTCACAACCACTCCACAAAGCCAATTTCTTCACTAAAATTTGCCCCAAAACCAAGGCAGATTTCCCCACACCCCCATAGTTCACCAAAGTACAATTAACTGTGCCTACACCATCATCAAAGTGAGAGAAGATGATCCCCCACAAAAGCCCTATCATAGAGAGCCCCTTGCATAAACTTTGATCAACACCTGAAATTGGCCTTGGTTGAAATTATAACTTGATAATTCACCACAGTCCAAGACTTCATCTGGAGGTTTGTTGGACCCATTAAAAGTGACTACAACTGTCTGATTAAGGTCTCCCCTCTCAGACAAAGGTATTGAACCTCAACCCTAAACCGAGCTTCATTTCATTCTCCATACGTATTTATTGTATTTCATAATGTATATGTCATATAGATATGTTTGTCTTGAGTAGATGAAGGTGTTGGAACAAACCAAAAGTGATTTGGTTGAGTCTAGCTTCACATCTTAAGGTTTTAATGTGAATGGCTTATATGTTAGGTCATTTGGGGATGATGAACGGATGTCATCCGATTGCGCGTTTATTCAATGGACGGTTGTGATGGAGTCAGACGAGTGGATGGAATGAAAATGTGAGATGACAAGGCAACCTTTTGGCTGACATCATCGAATAGCGGAGTGCCGCATGGTGTTGTGTGTTTAAGTAGAAAATTATGGACTTTATGGATTTATGTAAATGCAAGAACTTCAAAAATTTGTATCTTTTCATAGAAAAATCATAAAAATAAATTAAAAGTATTTTCTTGCTTAGTGAACAGAGGAGAATAATGTGGACCAAAAATAAAATTTATTTGACAACTCTTTGATTTTTTACTTAATTAAATACTTTTTGTGGTATTTCAATTCTTCATGGCTAAGCATTGCTCACCATGGTTTGAAATTTTGAAGGTTTACACCTCATGAAAGAGGCTATGTTCTCTAATTTTTCCAAGGCTAGATGACATCTCTGTGCTTCTAACCCAAATTTTCAAGCTAAGATGGTTGTTTTGGCTTTAACTAATTATATAAATTAAAATATCACTTAAAAAATTACGGTATAAATTTTCGTAGGTTTCCTGTAGTTAGAGAAGTATAGAAAAAATATCATGATGGCTTGAATAATTTTGTGAATTTTTTTAATTAAATAAATATATATATTATATTAATTTATTTAAACTAAGTATTAATCAAAAATCAAATAAATTCCACATAGTGCATAAAACCATATTAACCCACTGTAAAAATTTGAAAATTATTTGATTAAGTTTATCTTTCAAGAAACATTATATTTTTGTACAAAAATAATTATGAGTTCCTTGTGATCAGGAGCACTTAGGAAAAATAAAGGTAATTTTTGATAAAATACTTAATTTTCGGCTTATGTTTTGAATTAAAAAAATTGAAATTTCTAAAAATACAAAAATATTTGAAAATGTTCCTAATGATTTTCTGATCACTTGGGACGCATTAAAACATTTTTCCCAACTTTTCTAATTTTAAAATATATTCCTAAAAGGCTTCAAAATGTATTTCCCTTATTTTCTCATTAAAATAATTGCAATAAATAAATTAAAAATCATAAAAATATAAGAATTGTTTCTCTGAGTTCTCTGGACTCGGAGAGGTTTAATAAAAATGTAAAAACAATTTAGTAATTAAAACATATTTTCCATTTAATTAAGTCATAAAAAACTAATAAATAATTATAAAATTAAATTAGAACTTAATTTACAAAATCATAGTATTTTGCCTAAGTGTTTTCTCTGACCCAAGAGAACCTCTAATACTTTTCTCATAAACCAAAAGCTTTACTTTAATAATAACAAAAAAAAGAGAAAATTACTATTTTCTAGGTTAAAAATAATTATTTAAATTAAATATAAGTTTGAAAAACCGCAATTTTCTCATCTAATGTTTTCATTACTCTATCAATAGGGTACTCTAAAATCTTTAAGTCACTTGAATTATGCTTCATGAGTTATGAGGTAAAGAGCCCCAAGGGTAAAGTGGTCATTTTAGGCTTTTGGTTCCTTAATCAAAATTGAGGATTAATCCATTGAGAAAATGGGTAATGTTGATTCTAATGAATATGTTTGGATGATTGAAATATAATGGGTAAAAGGGAGAAACCAATTTTTCACCTTTCCATTAGAAGTATAAAATTATGATTTGCTAAATTATCATAATTATGAAGTTGAGCAAAATCAAGTGATTTCCAAGTGATGGATTTAAACTAGGGAGATGATTAAGTCCACTAGAAATGATGATCTAACTTCTTTTAATCAGAATCCACATCACCAAATTAAAATTCTAACCTTTGCTAATCTTTTCCCCCATTAGATTTATAAAATGGCTTGGTAGTGATCTAGGCTTGATATTTAATTCATTTGAAGGGATTTAGAGGATAATGTGATTGATGACTAGCACTACAGACCCAACTTTAGTGATGGGTATAAAGGTCCTTAATGACTAAAACTTGCCTTAATGGCATCCACCTACATAACTTTTAAGTGAAATATCAAATGATTAATTGGGTGTCCTATCCTCGAGACAATTAAAATGTCAAAGTTTACCGAGTAGCTGGGTAAATTTAATTTGACCTAAGATGATTATTAGAACAAAATGATGAGTTCAAAATGAACTCAAATTTTCAAGGTATCGTTAAAGCAGTTCGGGATCATTCCCCAAACACTTTATAATCTCTTGGATATTTTGAAGGGCATATTGAACTTATAATATTTTGTTCTAAAATCATTCACTAAGATCTTTTGGGACTCAATAAATCATACTTGGGGTTTGTTAGGTTACACCTTCAACTACCCCAAACTTGAATATCTTACTTTGTCCCCTGCAAAAATACATAAATTTTACAAAAGACTAACATTTCAGCAAAATTGTCGAGAAGATGACAGGTATGCTTTTACAGCGTTGTTTATAATCTTTCATTTTACTTTCTGCAAAAATCATAATTTCTTGGTTGAGCACTTTACTTCATTTTTAAAAATCAAAACAACTTTTTAAAAAATTAATCAACATTTTCAACACCTAAAACAAATTGTTTCATAGGTAACCATAAATCTTTTGAAATTTCATTAAACTTAAAATGTCCTTTTGAATTTACGGGAGTCCCTCAAAGGAGGTAAACCACAGTTGCTAACGAGATCTTCCTGGTTTAAATGGGTTTCAAAACTCATTTAAGCTAAGAAAATTCAAAAGAAAATAGTGATACAAGAACAAGTTAACAGTGGCATCCTAACCGATGTCGGTCTCATAAACTTTAACATTCCCCATAATATTTAAATAACCATAACCATAGGAAACACCTGATTTAACATCATAACATGACACATTAGAAAACTTAACCTCTAAACCTGACACTTCTCTAAATCTTTACAATTTGACACTTCTAAACATAAACTTGCTACGACGATGAGTTTGGAGCTAGCTTTGTGGGCAGCACGACCATCTTCAACAGCAAAACATGTCTACACCAGCTAAACCATTCCTTTGAATTAAAATAAAAAGTCATAGGATTTTGTGTTTGTCCGCCTAGTTTGACATAAGTCCTCAACTTTTCTTTAGGCATTTGTATGGCTCTGCTATATAATTTAAGCCCTAAATCGCTTTAGGATTCTGAGGTTGTCGTTCGTCACGACCTAAATCCTTACAACTTAAAGGCTATTTGTGTGATTGTTTCACACCAATGTAAGCCCTAGTTAATAAAATTAGCAAGATGAAAAACATAATTTCTTCTTAAAGTTGATGTCAAACCATAAGATAGCTTGGGAAGTCACCGAGGTTCTCCTCAGGATCCGTCACATCCTCTAGTTCTTCTTCCTTTGGAATCCAAAAATAAAATGTTCTAAATTTGAGTCATTCCCCTTTCACACCTCTTCATCACATATCTTTGAAAATTCTTATCCATTTGAAATTTTTTAAGACAATATCCTTTGATATTTATCGAGACTTTTCTTAGGTGACTTCGATTATCTAAGATGTAATTAACTATAAGGGCTTGTCTTTATAGCAAAATTTCAAGACTCCAGCTTAAAATAAACTCTTTTTAAATTTTCATGTTAAATAAGAGAACTTGTCGGCTTATAATAAAATAGTTTTGTAAACCTAACGGATGTCATATATTTCTTAGTTTATTTGATTGAGCCTCACTATCAAGTCATGTGTTAATCTTTTGAAATAGATACATAGCTTGAGGTGTAGTGCTCTTTAATCTAAACTTTCAAAGATTTGAGATCGATTTGATTTCATATATTTCTAAACTAAATATACATATATAAATTAATTTTTTGTCCGAATCGGTCATCAGGATTTACATTTCGGCTAATGACAGCTTTCACAGGATTCCCCTAAAATTGTGCTGTCAGCTTCTGGCAACTCCACTGGAGAGTAGTTTCTCTCTCCATTTAAATCAGGTAATCTTGTTTTAATACATTCATAATGTGTATGTGCCCTTTATGGATCCAATTACCCATCTTCCATTGGCGTACTTCACCCATTTCTTTCTTGGTAAGTACGATCAACTCTTCCGGACTTTAAGACCATCTGTTCAATAACCTTTAGATAAAGAGCTTCAGGAGTTAATTAGGACTTTTCTCTTTTATGTGGGGTCAGACCCCCCATAAGTGTGTTGGTGGACTAGTGCCGCCTGGGCATTGTACGTTGTAAAGTCAGTCCCGTACTGGGTCCTAAACTTTACTTTCCTCTTCGTGTCCCTTCTAGTTTGGTTTGCCAATTCACAATTTTAATTGAATTGTGTCAGGTTACGCTTGCTCTTTAACTTTTCTTACTTAATTAAACTCTTCAACTTTCAAACTAATTTTTATTAAGTTTTAAAATTTTTACAAATTAAAAATTGAATAAAGACTGCCCAGTCTACAGATTGGCCTTTATTAATTTTTAGTGCTCTTAGTAGAATTACAAGGTGTTGGACTGATAACTAATCTTAGAGCTTTCTTTTTAAAGCTGCTGCAATGACATTCCCTACGCTCACTTTCACTTGCTACCTGCCAATGAGCTGCAATGCCGATAATGTTGCTCCCACCATTAAGATTGGAACTGGATTTGATGAACTGGAGGTCGTTCTAGGAAAGACCTTGTTCGTCATAATTAAAGTTGTCACCCCAGATGTTCAGGAGCCATCTGCTATGTTCAACCTGAACTGCCCTCAAGATTTTCCTTCTTACAAGCAGGTAAAGACTACTGCCACCACGACACTTGCTAAGTCTATTGTTCTCGTTTCTACTTAAGGAAAAGAGGTCATGATTGTTAAAAACACGACCGAAGGATTTACCGTCCTACCATCGGTATTAGAAAATGGATCAAGTTCGAGATCTGCACCATTAACCTAGTCACAAAGAAGAAACTGCAGCTAAAAGGTTTGAAAGGCTGCTAAATCCCAAATTTCTGAAGAGGTGTCTGTTGATGAAATTCCTCATCTGGAAGAACTAAGATTGCTGGAGACCTATCCACTTCTACGAGGGAGTAGGTTCCATCTCTTAATGGCCACCAATGGGTACAAAAGTATTTAGAAGATTGCTGGTACTTTACCTTCACGTCATGGACATGGTGGGGAGAGGAAGAAGCCTGCTCCTACCACCTAAGTCAGAACAATGTTCTAGAGACTAGCTACCAAAGATGGTTGTTCAGTGAGCGAGTTACATAAATTAGTGGGATGTGCAGTATCCCCTCACATGAAGAAATAAATTCTAAGAGAAGTTAGATCAGCCAGTTGACCTCAAAGATTAACTAAAACTTTGCCTGCTCGCATTCCCATCAGGTTTTGCTTGAGGAACAAAGTTGATACTACCATCATCACCACCGATTCTATAATCACTGCTCCAAGAACTACAGGCCATCCACCGGTTAAGTCACATCTAGGTCCGAGAATTCTACTACTTACCAGTCATGAGGATGTTTCTAAGGTTCTAAAGGAAAAGATTAAGAAGTTACCCGATACTGTATCTTATCTGCACCATGGTGAGTATGCCTCCGTCCGATGTGCCGATGCCTCTGTTAAGACACCCCGTCTCAAGACATCACCGTCGAAGCAAAAGGTATGGGTACCTAAGTTTGTTGTACTAATACATTTTAGTGAGCCCGTAAGGCAGAATCATGGAATGAAGCAATGTTCTTAAGTATCCAACATCATCCCAGCTATTGCTACCAAATTAGATGAACATATGGAGGATCTTCAGCATAGCCCCCCAGATCTCAAGATGATACCAGAATCAATAATTGAAGAAAAGGTTGAGAGTTTCAGGGTCGGGATTTTTGAGTTAGCCCGGGAACATGGAGTTTCCATTAATGATGATAATGATGATGATGAAGGTTCTGACTTTAACGACTATCTCAATGAGAACTTCATGGATATTCATGTCATCAAAATTAGAGCCACTGCATCTGTACACGACACCCAACCTCTTGTTGAAGGGAATGCCGTAGATGATCTGCGTAGGACTGTCCTACTAAAGGATGAGCAAATCAACCAAATGAAAAAAAGAATGGAAGTGATGACCACTACCATGGCTGCCATGGATACAGTTAATGGGCAGTCTCAAACACAACAGTTAGCTTCTCCAGAAGTCAACCAGCCATAAATTGTACATATCACCAATGGAAGGAGGGAAGTTGCCTCGGCTAACAGAGATGATCAACAAAATAAGGACTCTGTCCAAAGCATCATACTAGAAAAGGAATTTAAACAATTGGTCGGACAAGTTCGGGAGACCTTAGCCAAATCTAAGGGTGGTGCATTAATTTTAAAGGGTAGACCCTACCCAAAGGAGTTCGATGTCGTACCCTACCCTAGGGGTTTTGTGTCCCCGAACTTCAAGATATTTGACTAGACCAAAAATCCCATATAGCATATAGTGCATTTCCGAGCCAGTTGTGGCAATACTGGAGGTGATGAAGCCTTGATTTGCCGTCAGTTTGTCAGCAACTTATCAAGGATAGTATTTGATTGGTATGCCGAGTTGGCTAACAGATCAGTAAAATGTTCTCTAAGTTAGAATAGTTGTTTGCAAAGAGATTTGTTGGAGCACAACATCATGTTTTTATTGGAGATCTCGTGATAGAAAGACAAAAGCCTAACGAGACTTTAGTGGATTATATCTTAAGGTGGAGAATCCTTAGCATGAAATGTGAGCCTCAGCTACTGGAACATCATGCAATTGAGGTTCTACTCAAAAGCGTCCTTGGTCCAATAACATACATGCTTAAGGGATTCACCATCAAGTCCTTTGAGAAGCTACTCAGCAAAGCTAGCAATCTGCAAGAAGAAGTTAAGCATATTCATTCTCATGAAAAGGCCTAGAAGTCCAGGACAACCAAGATATTCAAGAAGAAATTTGGAATATTGACAATGATTGATAAGGAAAAGTAGCCGAAGAAGATATAGGCAGAGCATTCTCACAAAATTTCCCAGCAATCGGCACAGCATACTTAGCAGCAACAAACATAACAGTATGACCAGTCTAACCAACAGTCATATAAGGGAGGACCGTACTGGGCAGAAGGTAGACAAGGTCCAACTCTTTCAGAATGAAAAAGGAGGATATAGTCTTTAAAAGATGAGGTTGTGCCAAAGATGTTCAGAAATTTAATGAAGAAGCACGAGTTCAGATTACAAGTATCAAAGAAACTGGAAGAAGTTGACAAGAAAGAGTATCCCAATTTCTACCCCTACCATAGAATATTGAGACATACAATAGAGGGCTATTTCATTTTCAAGGACTGGCTTGAGAGGAATTTCAAAGAAGGAAATATAACGATCCTAACAGAATGTTTGGAAGAACCTGAAAAGGTTTTGTGAGTATGATTTCAGCCTAGCCAATCAATTCAATAAATCTGTATTTGGAAAAGGATGGATGGAGTACAGTTTGGAACAATTCATCTAAAAAGATATTAGATCAGATTCAGACCACTTCAACTCATACATCCATTCAGAGTTTATACCCTGTTCAGCTAAAGATGGAGAATTTGCCAAAGAAATCCCTGCAATTAGAAGAAAAAGAGAAGAACGACGTCGTAAAGACCGATAGCATAAGGGGTAGGATAGGGACTGCCTCTGTTAGATTTGTTGTCTTAGATTAGGGGAAGAAAATCCTCAAACCCCTAACCATGTATGGTTATCTTTTTTCCTCACTAGGGTATTATGAAAGTAATGATTATGATTTCAGTTATGTTTTAACTATTTCTAGTGATAACGTAACTGACTTTCCTCAATCTAACTCTAGTCTCGATTACTAAACTGATCCTCAAATTGTACTTAAGTTCGATGAACTCGTTAATAAGAATTAAAAATACATCGACAACACCGGTTATGATAGCATTGGAAGCAAAGAACCAGCCCTTGAGTTCCACGGTGCACCACTAGCTATCAACTTGGATCTCTCTAATGAAGAAGAAGAGACTCCTAAAATTTTGCCTACAGTGTCTTAGGAAGAAGAAATCACATAAATAAATCAAAGGAGTGAGAAAGTGTTACCCTCTAGGTCAGCTCCAGTGAATAAAGAAAAATAGATAGTCACTCAGGAAGAGCTACCTCCACCTCTGCCAGTGGAAGAACCACATAGTCAAGTAAAGATTGGAGGATTATACAAAGTGAATTATAATGTGCTAGCTCATCTTAGGAGTTTTCCATCCAAACTAAGAATCTATGATGCTTTAATCCTTTGTCGGTGTTATTTTGGGGTTAGAGGGGAGTTTCCTGTAAGAAGCTATCGGTCGCCAGAATCGAAATCCCGTCGCCCGCTTCGGAGGGACATTGAAGTATGAAATCAAACTGACACCATATTTTTCATTGTTTAAAATGAAAGAGCATTGTACCTCAAATCTTGTATCTATCCCGAAGGATAAACACAAGAATTGAGGATGAGGCTCGATCAAATAAACTAAGGAAAGTATCACATTCGTTTGGTCTACGAAACCTTTGTATTTGCCGACAAGTTCCCCTATTTCATATAAAGGATTAAATAGGGTTTATATTAAGTTGGGTTTGGACATGCTTCCTTNTTGATTAAGATTAGAGGTTACCCATCCCCTCCTTGACTTAAGCCTAAATGTTAATTAAGGCTAAATTTCCAAGATTACACATTTACCCCTAAGGCTCTAACACTTCATAATTTATCAAATTTAATTCAAATGACTTTGAAGTTTTTTATCCTACCTCATTCATGGGTCCATTAAGACATCAGAGGAGAAAATGTGATTTTTCAAAATTTAATTTAATTTATGTAATTATTTTCATGCAAAAATAGGATTTATCAAAGAAAATTCCTAACTTGACCAAAGTAAATTTTAATCCCTTTTAATTTTTGCTGGAGGTAGACCCAGACCAGGAAAGCTTTTGGACAAAATTTCGTTATTTTTTGGATTCTCTGTGATTTATTAGAATTATTTCAAGTTTTGGGTTATTTAATAAAAAAAAAATTTAAATGGTGAAAATTAAGTTTTGTATTTTTGAAAAATCTCCCTAAGGTCGGAGAACTCAGAGGAACAAATTTTATATTTTTTTGATTTTCTTTTAATTTAATGGAATTATTTTAGTGAAAAAAACTCATTTTTAGCCTTTAAAAAAATATTCTTAAGCTTTGAAATTCAATATCTTTATTTAGTGAATCAGGAAAAATATTCTAATTATTCCTAAGTGATTAGAAAGTAATTTAGAACATTTCCAAGAGTTTTATTATTTTTGTGATTTTTATGGATTTTTAATTATTTAAATATTTAAAATAGACTAAAAACCAAGTTTTTATTTTAAATATCATTTTATTTTTAAAAAGTACCCCTGATCACAGAGAACTCAAAAAACTAAATTTCATAATTTTTTGAGTTATATTTTCATTTTTAAAAATCATTTAAGTATCAAAAGTGATATTTATCTTTAAAAATCAACTTAAATTGTCAAATGAACTCAAAATATTTTGAAATTTTTATGATGAGTTCTATGGATCATAAACCACAGTGGAGATCAAAAATCAAATCATTTAAATGTTTCTATTTTCCAAAATTAATTATTTTATTGATTTAGTGTTTGTAAAATTTAAGTGAATTTTAAATGACTTGACCCATGAAATTATTTCCCAAGGGTTCTCTAGTCATGGTGGACCTTCCAAAATTTTCTTAGAATTTTATAATCAATATGCTAATTTTCATGTCTCTAGTCATGGTGGACCTTTGCATTTTCTTAGGATTTTCTAATCAATATGCTAATTTCCATGATTATTTTAAAGAAATAATGTGAAATTACTTGAAAAATATGGATCCCTGAATAGAAACCTTTTTTGACTTAGGAAAAATCAGAGGATGTTTCCCCTTATAGAGGCTACAACTTGCCAAAATTTCAAGCCAAGGTGATGTGTCAATATGCATGCAGAATCAAATGATCCCAAACAGTGTTTAACTAATTAAAAATAAAATATGCATAAAATGGTCTTGAAATTTGTTTCACATTGTTCTCCTCTATTCACTGAGCAAGAGGGTTATTTTATTTATTTTTGTGATTTTTCTACACAAAGTTATGAATTTTCTAAGTTAAGGGTATTTAAATAAATATAAAAAGTATTTTTGGGATTTTTCTACACAAAGTTATGGATTTTCTAAGTTAAGGGTATTTAAATAAATAGGAAAAAGCACTATTTATCTATTTAAACAGCGCTCTACACAAAGTTATGAATTTTCTAAGTTAAGGGTATTTAAATAAATAAGAAAAGCCTTATTTATCTATTTAAACCATGCGTGCCACCTCAACCTACGATGGCTCCGAAGGCATGCGTGGCGCGCTCTAGTTGGACACCACCGTCCATGTAGCTTGCTGACTCGGCCCGCTGTTTATGTCCCGAAGAGCTATCTGGCTCGATCTCCCCCGTCCATTTGATACACGCTTGATCAAACGGCTCCCCGTGATCATCCCCGATAGAATGATCGTGTTCTCATCCACAGTAAAACCCTAAGATCTCAGCCTAGACTCAACCAAATCACTTCAGGTTTTATCCTATGGACTCGTTTGAGTGAGACGAACACATCCATACAGTTAATGTACCATGAATCAAAATGAGCTCGTGAGGAGGAGAAGTTTTATAACTTTTCTCTGAGAAGGGAGTCTTCAATTAGAGGTGCTCGGCAAGTTCGTTGGGGTCCAAGAAGGCTAGGGATTGAGTCCCTGGTCTTGGTGTAAGGCCATGGTATGAATTCGACCAAGCTCGATTTCAGGTATTGGTCTAGATCTATGGTGGAGTGTGGAGGTGTATTGGGTTTTTCTTTGATTTTCGGCAAGGTTTGAAGCTCAAAATTGAGCTCCGGCAATGGGAATGGTTGAGGGAAAATGGTTGGAATGCACTGAGGGGATCTTAGGGAAGCTCTGTCTGAAGTTTAGAGAGGCCTCTCTAAGAAAATTTCAGCACACCCCCCATGGCCGTGGGAGGTGAGTTCTTATAAAAATGGTCATGGGGTGGCTCTGAGGGTTTAAGTTTAAGTGCATTGTGGTGCTTAGGTGGAGGGCAGAGGAGCTCTTCAATTTGATTTGGATGAGCTGGCCTCTAGGTTGAATTTGGGTGAGGTGCCATGGGAGTGGATTTCGGTTTTGGACTTTTTCGGCAACTAGGCCGGCCAGCCGGCCAGGGGGAGGTGGTTAGGAGCTCATGGAACCTAGAGGAATCCATCACAACAATTTAATGCAAATATTCTTTGATTTAGCAAAGATATCTTAAGCACGTGCATTTTTAGAAATAAGATCACTTAATTTGGGCTACCTGTGGTCCATGTCTTGATTTAGGTGGTTTCATGGTGTTTGGAATGGTCTCTAAGTCCCACTAATGGCTGTGGTGGAGTTAATTCATTTCATGGTGTTTGGACTGGTCACTAAGTCCAACTAATGGCTGTGGTGGAGTTAATTTGGTGGCTTTAGAGTGGTTAGGTCACATTTAGTGCATGGGTCCAAGTGGGTGCAAATGACCAAAACTTGGGTTCATACTAGGTTAGCCATGTCAATTGGCCCAAATAATTGTTGCCTTTTGTGCGGATGATCATAAGGAAGAACTTTGGTGAAGGATGGAAGTGGTTTTGAGTTCAATTAAAGGGTCAATTTGAGGGAATTTTGAACTTTAATCAATTTGGTCATGTTGGGCTAGGCTTGAGTCTAGCTAGGGTTAGCCTATGGCTAAGTCCAAATTGATTGTTGTAAAGAGAGTTTTCAACATGAATTGGATGCCAATTTGGAGGTTAAAGCAATCCAATAGGGACCTCATGAAGAGTTTTCAACATGAATTGGATGCCAATTTGGAGGTTAAGGCAAACAGTCTAGGCTTGGGTCTAGCTTGGGTTAGCCTTGGGCTAAGTACAAATTGATTATTGTAAATAGTTGGGACCTCATGAAGAGTTTTCAACATGAATTGGATGCCAATTTGGAGGTTAAGGCAATCAATTAGGTGAAATTTAGGGTCTAGCATGGGTTAGCCTTGGGCTAAGTCCAAATTGATTGTTTTAAATGGTCAATATGGGCCTCATGAAGAGTTTTCAACATGAATTGGATGCCAATTTGGAGGTTAAGGCAATCAATTGGGCAAAATTTGGGTTTTGGGTTAGCCTTGGGCTAGGTCCAAATTGATTGTTATAAATGATCAATAGGGACCTCATGAATAGCCTTGGGATAAGTCCAAATTGATTATTGTAAATGGTCAATAGGGACCTCGTGAAGAGTTTCCAACATGAATTGGATGCCAATTTGGAGGTTAAGGCAATCAATTGGGTGAAATTTGGGGACTTGGGCAATTTGGGGCTAAATTTGGGAATTTTGGATTTAGGCCAAAATAAAATGGATTTGAGGCTTCAAAAAGGTCAATTTATGGTTGATTTTGATGTATAGTAATCTTATAAAGATTTTGATACATTAATTGAGGCCAATTGACTAGGCTATGGGTTCAATTTGGTGAGATTAGGTCATATGGTCAAAATTGGGGTTTTGACCCAAATCAAAATTGGGCTCAAATCATGGACCAATTGAGCTTGGATTTGGTTTATTTTAGTCATATCAAAAGTGAATTTGAGTTTAGGATTGTAATTGAACTCAATTGAAATCAACTTGATGGACATTTGAATTGGATTTAGGGGAAATTTGGGGTCTTTAAAGGGCAATTTAGGGATTTTGGTTAAAGATTATCAAATTGGTCAAATTGGCTCATGTGGTAGTTGAGAGAAATGAAATTGAGAATAATTCAGATTTATTGGGATTTTATGGGAATTTTTAGAATTTTGGGTCGAAGAGGGGTATTTTGGTAAATTGGGGGTGTTTTAGGGTAAAAGGCCAAGATGGGTACTTTGGTAGATTTGAGGTACCAACCATCAGTAACAAGCCATGGACCAATGGAAATCCCATTTTGGGTCCTCTATATAGTGGTCTTAGCCAAACCATAGCCTTAGGGCTAGTAGGTTTAGGGGACCATCTACATGAGTATCCCAAAAGATCAAGGGATCTAGGCTAGAAATTTGAGTTCAGAGTTGTGAGTGATTGTGGGTGTAGATGGGTGTAGTGAGTATAGATGAGTGTAGTGAGTATAGTGAATGTCTTAGCTCCAGACCAACACCTAGGGTTAACCTTAGGGTCCAACAGTCCTAAGGGTGACTCATCTTGAGTTTCCCCCTTAGTGATCCCACCTACTAAATACTAGAGGTTAAGACCAACATGTGGAATTTCAGGTTGAGTAGAGAACAGTTTGGAATTTCTAGAGGTGAGTATTCCATGTCTAGTTTTCTAGGAATAGTCAACAGGAAAAGTCTTATGGCGAGACCCTAGGCTACCAAAGAGGAAAAACTAAACCTCAACTAAAAATGAGGTCAACAAATGGACCCCCAATATGTGTGGTGTGCTGGGAAAGCACACCGCGCGTATTGGCATTGAACAACGAGATCAACAAGAACCAATACAAACTCTTAAATCGACAGACCCGTAAGTATGCGTACAGTTGTGTGTGTGATTTGTTTTTGTCGGGGAATTAGCAGGTGATCATCTGGTTGGAATCAAGGAGTAGGGACTCTCGCTGGGAATTGAAGAGTGGAGTTTAAGTTATGAAATTTCAAAGATTTTCAAAGGATGGGAGCAAAATCTAAGTGTTGACCCCGAGGTGGGAATTGAAATTCAAATATCAACTCAAAGAGAGAGAGAGAGAGAGAGAGAGTCGGAGTGTAAGGACCGACCTCGAATGTAATGAATCAGAGATGTAGGATTGATTCAAAAATGAGAATTAAATTGCAGGTTAATTCTCAAAAGAAAGTGTCAGAACATAAGGACAGACCTTGAATGTAATGAATCAAAAAAGTAGGATTGATTCAGAAACGAGAATTGAAATGTAGGTCAATTCTCAAAAGAAAGTGTCGGAATGTAAAGACCGACCTCAGAAATTGAAATGTAGGTCAATTCTCAAAAGAAGGTGTCAGAATGTAAGGACCGACCTCAAATGTAGAGAATCATGTAGGTCAATTCTCAAAAGAAAGTGTCGGAATGTAAGGACCGACCTCGAATGTAATGAATAAGAAATGTAGGACTAATTTGAAAATGAGAATTAAAAAGAAGGTCAATTCTCAAAAGAAAGTGTCGGAATGTATGGACCGACCTCGAATGTAACGAATCAGACATGTAGGACTGATTCTGAAATGAGAATTGAAATGTAGATCAATTCTCAAAAGAAAGTGTCGAATGTAAGGACCGACCTTGAATCTAATAAATCAGAAATATATGATTGATTCAGAAATGAGAATTGAAATGTAGGTCAATTCTCAAAAGAAAGTGTCAGAACGTAAGGACCAACCTCAAATGTAATGAATCAGAAATGTAGGATTGATTCGCAAATGAGAATTGAAATGTAGGTCAATTCTCAAATGAAAGTGTCGAAATGTAAGGACCGCCTCGAATGTAATGAATCAGAAATGTAGGATTGATTCGAAAATGAGAATTGAAATGTAGGTAAATTCTTAAAAGAAAGTGTCGGAATGTAAGGACCGACCTCAAATGTAATGAATCAGAAATGTAGGATTGATTCANAAGAAATTAGACGTAGAGGTGTGAAAGGGGATTGGTTCAAATTTGAAACATTTTATTATAGAATCCAAAGAAGAAGAACTAGGGGATGTGATGGATCCAAAGGAGAATCTCGGTGACTTCCCAAGCTATCCTAATGTTTGGCTTTAGTTTTGAGGAGAAATATTTGGGTGTTTCATTTTGCCAATTTTATTAGTTAGGGCTTACATTCCTGTGAAATGATCACACCAATAGTCTGGAAGATGTGAGGATTTAGGTCGTGACAAACGACAACCTCAGAATTCTAAGACAAAATAGGGCTTATATTGTATAGTAGGGTTATGCAAAGGCCTAAAGATAAGGTGAGGATTTACGTTGTATAAGCAAGCAACCTCGAAGTCCTATGGCTTTGTTGTTTAAGTCCAAGAAATGAAGATTAGTTTAGCTGGGGAAGGCAAGTTTTGCTATTGAAGATGGTCGTGCTGGCCACCATGCTAACTCCGAGCTCCTTGCCGCGATGAGTTTGGGTTATCTAGTGTGTCAAGTTATAATGTGAAATAAGGTGGCCCTATGGTTGAAGTTCTTTAAATTTTATAGAGGGCATATTAAAGTTGATTAGAGCAACAGTGGGCCCTATGGTTGAAGTTCTTTAAATTTTATGAGGGCATATTAAAGTTGATTAGAGTGACACCAGTCCCTATGGTTGAAGTTCTTTAAATTTTATGAGGGCATATTAAAGTTGATTAGAGCGACACCAATTAGTATGTTTGAAGTTCTTTAAATTTTATGAGGGCATATTAAAGTTGATTAGAGCGACACCGGTTTGGTGAAGTTCTTTAAATTTTATGAGGGCATATTAAAGTTGATTAGAGTGACACCGGTTAGGATCTAGTTCTTTAAATTTTATGGGGGCATGTTAAAGTTGATTAGAGCGACACAGGTTAGGATCCTACATAAATTTTATGAGAGCATATTAAAGTTGATTAGAGCGACACCGGTTAGGATCCTACGGTTCTCTCTAAATTTTATGAGGGCATATTAAAGTTGATTAGAGCGACACCGGTTAGGATCCTACGGTTCCGGCACAACTATTTTCTATTGGATTCACTTATTCAAAATGAACTTATAAACCAAACTAAATGAGTTCCATAATTTCATTTAGACCATGGGAAGCCTCGTTAGCAACCGTAGGTTACCTCCTTCGAGGAATTCCGGATCATCCAATAGAGATGTTTTAATTTAGTTGAATTTGTGGTTTGTGTAATGTTTGTGATTAAATTTTGAGTTGTTTTATGTTTTGAATGTTGTGGCGG
>JXCR01133862.1:3308-46977 GCA_002079205.1 Phalaenopsis hybrid cultivar | reverse complement strand
AATGTAGGACTGATTCGGAAATGAGAATTGAAATATCGGTCAATTCTCAAAAGAAAGTGTCGTAATGTAAGGACCGACATGAATCAGAAATGTAGGACAGATTTGGAAATGAGAATTGAAATGTAGGTCAATTCTCAAAAGAAAGTGTCGGAATGTAAGGACCGGCCTCGAATGTAATGAATCAGAAATGTAGGATTGATTCGAAAATGAGAAATGAAATGTAGGTCAATTCTCAAAAGAAAGTGTTGGAATGTAAGTACCAGCCTTGAGTGTAATGAATCAGAAATGTAGGACTGATTCGGAAATGAGAATTGAAATATCGGTCAATTCTCAAAAGAAAGTGTCGGAATGTATGGACCGACCTCGAATGTAATGAATCAAAAATGTAGGACTGATTCAAAAATGAGAACTGAAATGTAGGTCAATTCTCAAAAGAAAGTAACGGAATTTAAGGACCGACATCGAATGTAATGAATGAGAAATGTAGGACCGATTCAGAAATGAGAACTGAAATGTAGGTCAATTCTTAAAAGAAAGTGTCGGACCGACCTCGAATGTAATGAATCAGAAATGTAGGATTGATTCACAAATGAGAATTGAAATGTAGGTCAATTCTCAAATGAAAGTGTCGGAATGTAAGGACCGACCTCGAATGTAATGAATCAGAAATGTAGGATTGATTCAGAAATGAGAATTGAAATGTAGGTCAATTCTCAAAAGAAAGTGTCGGAATGTAAGGACCAACCTCGAATGTAATGAATAAAAAATGTAGGATTGATTCAGAAATGAGAATTGAAATGTAGTTCAATTCTCAAAAGAAAGTGTCGGAATGTAAGGACCGGCCACGAATGTAATGACTCAGAAATGTTGGACTAATTCGGAAATTAGAGTTGAAATGCAAGTCAATACTCAAAAGAAAGTGTCAAAATGTAAGGACCGACCTCGAATGTAATGAATCAGAAATGTAGGACAGATTCAAAAATGAGAATTGAAATGTAGATCAATTCTCAAACAAAAGTGTCGGAATGTAAGGACCAACCTCGAATGTAATGAATCAGAAATGTAGGACTGATTTGGAAATGAGAATTGAAATGAAGGTAAATTCTCAAAAGAAAGTGTCGGAATATAAGGACCGACCTCGAATGTAATGAAACAGAAATGTAGGACTCATTCGGAAATGAGAATTGAAATGTAGGTCAATTCTCAAAAGAAAGTGTCGGAATGAAAGGACCGACCTCGAATGTAATGAATCAGAAATGTAGGTTTGATTCAGAAATGAGAATTGAAATGTAGGTCAATTCTCAAAAGAAAGTGTCGGAATGTAAGGACCGGCCTCGAATGTAGTGAATCATAAATGTAGGACTGATTCGAAAATGTGAATTGAAATTTAGGTCAATTCTCAAAAGAAAGTGTCAGAATGTAAGGACCCCTCGAATGTAATGAAACAGAAATGTAGAACTGATTCGGAAATGAGAATTGAAATGTAGGTAAATTCTCAAAAGAAAGTGTCGGAATGTAAGGACCGGCTTCGAATGTAATGAATCAGAAATGTAGGACTGATTGAGAAATGAGAATTGAAATGTAGGTCAATTCTAAAAAAAAAGTGTCATATTGTAAGGACCGGCCTCAAATGTAATGAATCAGAAATGTAGGAATGTAAGGACCAGCCTCGAATGTAATGAATCAGAAATGTAGGACTGATTCGGAAATGAGAATAGAAAGGTAGGTCAATTCTCAAAAGAATGTTTCGAATTTAAGGACCGACCTCGAATGTAATGAATCAGAAATGTAGGATTGATTCAGAAATGAGAATTGAAATGTAGGTAAATTCTCAAATGAGGGTGTCAGAAATGTAGGACTGATTCAGAAATGAGAATTGAAATGTAGGTCAATTCTCAAAAGAAAGTTTCGAATTTAAGGACCGACCTCGAATGTAATGAATCAGAAATGTAGGACTGATTCGGAAATGAGAATTGAAATTTAGGTAAATTCTCAAATGAAAGTGTCGAAATGTAAGGACCGACCTCGAATGTAATGAATCAGAAATGTAAGATTGATTCGGAAATGAGAATTGAAATGTTGGTAAATTCTCAAAAGAAAGTGTCGGAATGTAAGGTCCGACCTCGAATGTAATGAATCAGAAATGTAGGATTGATTCGGAAATGNAAAGAAAGTGTCGGAATGTAAGGACCGACCTCGAATGTAATGAATCAGAAATGTAGGACTAATTCGAAAATGAGAATTGAAATGTAGTTCAATTCTCAAAAGAAAGTGTCAAAATGTAAGGACCGACCCCGAATGTAATGAATCAGAAAAGTAGGACTGATTCGGAAATGAGAATTGAAATTTAGGTAATTGAGGTCAATTCTCAAAAGAAAGTGTCGGAATGTAAGGACCGACCTCGAATGTAATGAAACAGAAATATAGGAATGATTTGGAAATGAGAATTGAAATGTAGGTCAATTGTCAAAACAAAGTGTCAGAATGTAAGCACCGGGAAGTGAGAATTGAAATGTAGGTCAATTCTCAAAAGAAAGTGTCGGAATGTAAGGTCCGGCCAATGTAATGAATCAGAAATGTAGGATTGATTCGGAAATGAGAATTGAAATGTAGGTCAATTCTAAAAGAAAGTGTCGGAATATAAGGACCGACCTCAAATATAATGTATTAGAAATGTAGGATTGATTCAAAAATGAGAATTGAAATGAAGGACAATTCTTAAAAGAACCGACCTCGAATGTAATGAATCAGAAATGTGGGACTGATTCGGAAATGAGAATTGAAATGTAGGTCAATTCTAAAAAAAAGTGTCGAAATGTAAGGACGAACTTTGAATGTAATGAATCAGAAATGTGGGACTGATTCGGAAATGAGAATTGAAATGTAGGTAAATTCTCAAAAGAAAGTGTCTGAATGTAAGGACCGACCTCGAATGTAATGAATCAGAAATGTAGGACTGATTCGGAAATGAGAATTGAAATGTAGGTAAATTACCAAGAGAAAGTGTTGAAATGTAAGGACCGGCCTCGAATGTAATAAATCAGAAATGTAGGATTGATTCGGAAATGAGAAGTAAAATGTAGGTCAATTCTCAAAAGAAAGCGTCGGAATGTAAGGACCGGCCTCGAATGTAATGTATCAGAAATGTAGGATTGATTCGGAAAAGAGAATTGAAATGTAGGTCAATTCTCAAAAGAAAATGTCGGAATGTAAGGACTGACCTTGAATGTAATGAATCTGAAATGTAGGATTGATTCGGAAATGAGAATTGAAATGCAGGTCAATTCTCAGAAGAAAGTGTCGGAATGTAAGGACCGACCTCGAATGTGATGAATCAGAAATGTAGGACTGACTAAGAAATGAGAATTGAAATGTAGGTAAATTATGAAAAGAAAATGTCGGAATGTAAGGACTGACCTCGATTGTAATGAATCAGAAATGTAGGATTGATTCGGAAATGAAAATTGAAATGTTGGTAAATTCTCAAAAGAAAGTGTCGGAATGTAAGGACCGACCTCGAATGTAATGAATCAGAAATGTAGGACTGATTCGGAAATGAGAATTGAAATGTAGGTCAATTCTCAAAAGAAAGTGTCAGAATGTAAGGACCGACCTCGAATGTAATGAATCTGAAATGTAGGATTGATTCGGAAATGAGAATTGAAATCTAGGTCAATTCTCAAAAGAAAGTGTCGGAATGTAAGGACCGGTCTTGAATGTAATGAATATGAAATGTAGGATTGATTCGGAAATGAGAATTGAAATGTCGGTCAATTCTCAAAAGAAAGTGTCGGAATGTAAGGACCGGCCTTGAATGTAATGAATCAGAAATGTAGGACTGATTTGGAAATGAGAATTAAAATGTAGGTCAATTCTCAAAAGAAAGTGTCGGAATGTATGGACTGACCTCGAATGTAATGAATCAGAAATGTAAGACTGATTCGAAAATAAGAATTAAAATTTAGGTCAATTCTTAAAAGAAAGTGTCGGAATGTAAGGACCGACATCGAATGTAATGAATCAGAAATGTAGGACCGATTGCGAAATGAGAACTGAAATGTAGGTCAATTCTTAAAAGAAAGTGTCGAAATTTAAGGACCGACCTCGAATGTAATGAGTCAGAAATGTAGGACCGATTCAGAAATGAGAATTGAAATGTAGGTCAATTCTTAAAAGAAAGGTGGAAATGTAGGACTGATTCGAAAATGAGAATTGAAATGTAGGTCAATTCTCAAAAGAAAATGCTGGACCGACCTTGAATGTAAATGAATCAGAAATGTAGGACTGATTCGGAAATGAGAATTGAAATGTAGGTCAATTCTCAAAAGAAAGGGTCGGATTGTAAGGACCGACCTTGAATGTAATGAATCAGAAATGTAGGATTGATTCAGAAATGAGAGTTGAAATGTAGGTAAATTCTCAAAAGAAATTGTTAGAATGTAAGTACCGACCTCGAATGTAATGAATCAAAAATGTAGGACTGATTCAGAAATGAGAATTGAAATGTAGGTCAATTCTCAAAAGAAAGCAGATTCGGAAATGAGAATTGAAATGTAGGTCAATTCTCAAAAGAGAGTGTCAGAATGTAAGGATCATTCAGAAATGAGAATTGAAATGTAGGTCAATTCTCGAAAGAAGGTGTCGGAATGTAAGGTTTCGGAAATGAGAATTGAAATGTAGGTCAATTCTCAAAAGAGAGTGTCGGAATGTAAGGACCTCAGAAATGAGAATTGAAATGTAGGTCAATTCTCAAAAGAAAGTGTCGGAATGTAAGGACCGGCCATGAATGTAAAGAATCAGAAATGTAGGACTGATTCGGAAATTAGAATTGAAATGCAAGTCAATTCTCAAAAGAAAGTGTCGAAATGTAAGGGCCGACCTCGAATGTAATTGATTCAGAAATGAGAATTGAAATGTAGGTCAATTCTGAAAAGAAAGTGTCGGAATGTAAGGACCGGCCCCGAATGTAATGAATCAGAAATGTAGGATTGATTTGGAAATGAGAATTGATATGTCGGTCAATTCTCAAAAGAAAGTGTTGGAATGTAAGGACCGGCCTTGAATGTATTGAATCAGAAATGTAGGACTGATTCAGAAATGAGAATTGAAATGTAGGTCAATTCTCAAAAGAAAGCAGACTGATTCGGAAATGAGAATTGAAATGTAGGTCAATTCTCAAAAGAAAGTGTCGGAATGTATGAACCGACCTCGAATGTAATGAATCAGAAATGTAGGACTGATTTGAAAATGAGAATTAAAATTTAGGTCAATTTTTAAAAGAAAGTGTCGGAATGTAAGGACTGACATTGAATGCAATGAATCAGAAATATAGGACCGGTTCAGAAATGAGAACTGAAGTGTAGGTCAATTCTTAAAAGAAAGTGTCGGAATGTAAGTACCGACCTCGAATGTAATGAATCAAAAATGTACGACCGATTCCGAAATGAGAACTGAAATGTAGGTCTATTCTTAAAAGAAAGTACCTCGAATGTAATGAATCAGAAATGTAGGACGGATTTGGAAATGAGAATTGAAATGTAGGTAAATTATCAAGAGAAAGTGTCGAAATGTAAGGACCGGCCTCGAATGTAATGAATCAGAAATGTAGGATTGATTCGGAAATGAGAATTAAAATGTAGGTCAATTCTCAAAAGAAAGCGTCGGAATGTAAGGACCGGCCTCGAATGTAATGTATCAGAAATGTAGGATTGATTCGGAAAAGAGAATTGAAATGTAGGTCAATTCTCAAAAGAAAATGTCGGAATGTAAGGACTGACCTTGAATGTAATGAATCTGAAATGTAGGATTGATTCGGAAATGAGAATTGAAATGCAGGTCAATTCTCAAAAGAAAGTGTCGGAATGTAAGGACCGACCTCGAATGTAATGAATCATAAATGTAGGACTGATTCGGAAATGAGAATTGAAACATAGATAAATTCTGAAAAGAAAGTGTCAGAATGTAAGGACTGACCTCGTTTGTAATGAATCAGAAATGTAGGATTGATTCGGAAATGATCATTGAAATGTAGGTAAATTCTCAAAAGAAAGTAACAGAATGTAAGGACCGACCTCGAATGTAATGCATCAGAAATGTAGGACTAATTCGGAAATGAGAATTGAAATGGAGGCCAATTCTCAAAAGAAAGTGTCGGAATGTAAGGACCGACATAATCAGAAATGTAGGACTGATTCGGAAATGAGAATTGAAATGTAGGTCAATTCTCGAAAGAATGTGTCGGAATGTAAGGACCGGCCTCGAATGTAATGAATCAAAAATGTAAGACTGATTCGAAAATGAGAACTGAAATGTGGGTCAATTCTCAAAAGAAAGTGTCAGAATGTAAGTACCAGCCTGGAATGTAATGAATCAGAAATGTAGGACTGATTCGGAAATGTGAATTGAAATATCGGTCAACTCTCAAAAGAAAGTGTCGGAATGTAAGGACCGACATGAATCAGAAATGTAGGACTGATTCAGAAATGAGAATTGAAATGTAGGTCAATTCTCAAAAGAAAGCAGATTCGGAAATGAGAATTGAAATGTAGGTCAATTCTCAAAAGAGAGTGTCAGAATGTAAGGATCATTCAGAAATGAGAATTGAAATGTAGGTCAATTCTCGAAAGAAGGTGTCGGAATGTAAGGTTTCGGAAATGAGAATTGAAATGTAGGTCAATTCTCAAAAGAGAGTGTCGGAATGTAAGGACCTCGGAAATGAGAATTGAAAGTAGGTCAATTCTCAAAAGAAAGTGTCGGAATGTAAGGACCGGCCTCGAATGTAATGAATCAGAAATGTAGGACTGATTCGAAAATGAGAATTGAAATGTAGGTAAATTCTCAAAAGAAAGTGTCGGAATGTAAGGACCGACATCGATTGTAATGAATCGGAAATGTAGGTCCGATTCAGAAATGAGAACTGAAATGTAGGTCAATTCTTAAAAGAAAGTGTCGGACCGACCTCAGAAGAATCAGAATTTAGGACTGATTCGGAAGTGAGAATTGAAATGTAGGTCAATTCTCAAAATATAGAAATGTAGGTCAATTCTCAAAAGAGAGTGTCGGAATATAAAGCCCGACCTCAAAATGTAAATGAATCAGAAATGTAGGACTGATTCAGAAATGAGAATTGAAATGTAGGTCAATTCTCAAAAGAAAGCATAGGACTGATTCGGAAATCAGAATTGAAATGTAAGTCAATTCTCAAAAGAAGGTATCGGAATGAGAAATGTAGGATTGATTCGGAAATGAGAATTGAAATGTAGGTCAATTCTCAAAAGAAAGTGCCGGAATGTAAGAACCGACCTCGAATGTAAATGAATCAGAAATGTAGGACTGATTCAGAAATGAGAATTGAAATGTAGGTCAATTCTCAAAAGAAAGCAGATTCGGAAATGAGAATTGAAATGTAGGTCAATTCTCAAAAGAGAGTGTCAGAATGTAAGGATCATTCAGAAATGAGAATTGAAATGTAGGTCAATTCTCGAAAGAAGGTGTCGGAATGTAAGGTTTCGGAAATGAGAATTGAAATGTAGGTCAATTCTCAAAAGAGAGTGTCGGAATGTAAGGACCTCGGAAATGAGAATTGAAAGTAGGTCAATTCTCAAAAGAAAGTGTCGGAATGTAAGGACCGGCCTCGAATGTAATGAATCAGAAATGTAGGAATGATTCGAAAATGAGAATTAAAATTTAGGTCAATTCTCAAAAGAAAGTGTCAGAATGTAAGGACCGACATCAAATGTAAAGAATCATAAATGTATGAATGATTCAGAAATGAGAACTGAAATGTAGGTCAAATCTTAAAAGAAAGTGTCGTTATGTAAGGACCGACCTCGAATGTATTGAATCAGAAATGTAGGACCGATTCTGAAATGAGAACTGAAATGTAGGACAATTCTCAAAAGAAAGTGTCGGAATGTAAGGACCGACCTCGAATGTAATGAATAAAAAATGTAGGACTGATTCGGAAATGAGAATTGAAATGTAGGTAAATTCTCAAAAGAAAGTGTCGAAATGTAAGGACCGGCCTCGAATGTAATGAATCAGAAATGAAGGATTGATTCGGAAATGAGAATTGAAATGTAGGTCAATTCTCAAAAGAAAGCATCGTAATGTAAGGACCGGGAAGTGAGAATTGAAATGTAGGTCAATTCTCAAAAGAAAGTGTCGGAATGTAAGGTCCGGCCAGAATGTAATGAATCAGAAATGTAGGATTGATTCGGAAATGAGAATTGAAATGTAGGTCAATTCTCAAAAGAAAGTGTCGGAATGTAAGGACCGACCTCGAATGAAATGAATCAGAAATGTAGGATTGATTCGGAAATGAGAATTGAAATGTAGGTCAATTCTGAAACGAATGTGTCGGAATGTAAGGACGGACCTCGATTGTAATGAATCAGAAATGTAGGATTGATTCAAAAATGATCATTGAAATGTAGGTAAATTCTCAAAAGAAAGTGTCGGAATGTAAGGATCGACCTCGAATGTAATGCATCAGAAATGTAGGACTGATTCGGAAATGAGAATTGAAATGTAGTTCAATTCTCAAAAGAAAGTGTCGAAATGTAAGGACCGTCCTCGAATGTAATGAATCAGAAATGTAGGATTGATTCAGAAATGAGAATTCAAATGTAGGTCAATTCTCAAAAGAAAGTGTCAGAATGTTAGGACCGGCCTCGAATGTAATGGATCAGAAATGTAGAATTGATTCGGAAATGAAAATTGAAATGTCGGTCAATTCTCAAAAGAAAGTGTCAGAATGTAAGGACCGGCCTCTTATGTAATGAATCAGAAATGTAGGACTGATTCGCAAATGAGAATTGAAATGTAGGTGAATTCTCAAAAGAAACTGTCGGAATGTATGGACCGACCTCAAATGTAATGAATCAGAAATGTAGGATTGATTCGGAAATGAGAACTAAAATGTAAGTCAATTCTAAAAAGAAAGTGTCGGAATGTAAAGACCGACCTCGAATGTAATGAATCAGAAATGTAGGATTGATTCAGAAATGAGAATTGAAATGTAGGTAAATTCTCAAATGAGGGTGTCAGAAATGTAGGACTGATTCAGAAATGAGAATTGAAATGTAGGTCAATTCTCAAAAGAAAGTTTCGAATTTAAGGACCGACCTCGATGTAATGAATCAGAAATGTAGGACTGATTCAGGTCGAATTTAAGGACCGACCTCGAATGTAATGAATCAGAAATGTAGGACTGATTCAGAAATGAGAATTGAAATTTAGGTCAATTCTCAAAAGAAAGTGTCGGAATGTAAGGACCGACCTCGAATGAAATGAATCAGAAATGTAGGACCGATTCCGAAATGAGAACTGAAATGTAGGTTAATTCTTAAAAGAAAGTGTCGGAATGTAAGGACCGACCTCGAATGTAATGAATCAGAAACGTAGGACCGATTCAGAAATGAGAATTGAAATGTAGGTCAATTCTCAAAAGAAAGTGTCAGAATGTAAGGACCGACCTCGAATGTAATGAATAAAAAATGTAGGACTGATTCGGAAATGAGAATTGAAATGTAGGTAAATTCTTAAAAGAAAGGGTCGGATTGTAAGGACTGACCTTGAATGTAACGAATCAGAAATGTAAGATTGACTCAGAAATGAGAATTGAAATGTTGGTCAATTCTCAAAAGAAAGTGTCGGAATGTAAGGACCGACATCGAATGTAATGAATCAGAAATGTAGGATTGATTCAGAAATGAGAATTGAAATATAGGTCAATTCTCAAAAGAAAGTGTCGGAATGTAAGGAGCGACCTCGAATGTAATGAATCAGAAATGTAGGACTGATTCAGAAATTAGAATTGAAATGCGTCAATTCTCAAAAGAAAGTGTCGGAATGTAAGGACCGACCTCAAATGTAATGAATCAGAGATGTGGGACTGATTCATCAATTCTCAAAAGAGAATGTCGGACTGTAAGGACCGACCTCAAATGTAATGAATCAGAAATAAATTCTCAAAAGAGAGTGTCGGAATGTAAGGACCGACCTCGAATGTAATGAATCAGAAATGTTGAATTCTCAAAAGAAAGTGTCGGAATGTAAGGTCCGACCTCAAATGTGAAGAATCAGAATTTAAGAAATGTAAAGAATCAGAAATGTAGGACTGATTCAGAAATGAGAATTGAAATGTAGGTCAATTCTTATGTGAAGAATCAGAAATGTAGGACTGATTCAGAAATGAGAATTGAAATGTAGGTCAATTCTCTAGAAGGTGTCGGAATGTAAGGACCGACCTCAAATGTAAAGAATCAGAAATTTAGGACTGATTTAGAAATGGAGGGTGTCAGAAATGTAGGACTGATTCAGAAATGAGAATTGAAATGTAGGTCAATTCTCAAAAGAAAGTTTCGAATTTAAGGACCGACCTCAAGAAGAATCAGAATTTAGGACTGATTCGGAAGTGAGAATTGAAATGTAGGTCAATTCTCAAAATATAGAAATGTAGGTCAATTCTCAAAAGAGAGTGTCGGAATATAAAGCCCGACCTCAAATGTAATGAATCAGAAATGTAGGACTGATTCAGAAAGTGTCGGAATGTAAGGTCCGACCTCAAATGTAAAGAATCAGAAATTTAGGACTGATTCAGTGTCAGAAATGTAGGACTAATTCAGAAATGAGAATTGAAATGTAAGTCAATTCTCAAAAGAAAGTGTTAAATGTAGGACTGATTCAGAAATGAGAATTGAAATGTAGGTCAATTCTCAAAAGAAAGTTTCGAATTTAAGGACCGACCTCGAATGTAATGAATCAGAAATGTAGGACTGATTCAGAAATGAGAATTGAAATGTAGGTCAATTTTCAAAAGAAAGCATCAGAAATGTAGGACTAATTCAGAAATGAGAATTGAAATGTAAGTCAATTCTCAAAAGAAAGTGTTAAATGTAGGACTGATTCAGAAATGAGAATTGAAATGTAGGTCAATTCTCAAAAGAAAGTTTCGAATTTAAGGACCGACCTCAAGAAGAATCAGAATTTAGGACTGATTCGGAAGTGAGAATTGAAATGTAGGTCAATTCTCAAAATATAGAAATGTAGGTCAATTCTCAAAAGAGAGTGTCGGAATATAAAGCCCGACCTCAAATGTAATGAATCAGAAATGTAGGACTGATTCAGGTGTCAGAAATGTAGGACTAATTCAGAAATGAGAATTGAAATGTAAGTCAATTCTCAAAAGAAAGTGTTAAATGTAGGACTGATTCAGAAATGAGAATTGAAATGTAGGTCAATTCTCAAAAGAAAGTTTCGAATTTAAGGACCGACCTCGAATGTAAATGAATCAGAAATGTAGGACTGATTCAGAAATGAGAATTGAAATGTAGGTCAATTCTCAAAAGTAAGTGTCGGAATGTAAGGACCGACCTCAAATGTAATGAATCAAAAATGTAGGATAGATTCGGAAATGAGAATTGAAATGTAGGTCAATTCTCAAAAGAAAGTGTCGGAATGTAAGGACCGACCTCGAATGTAATGAATCAGAAATGTAGGACTTATTCAGAAATGAGAATTGAAATATAGGTCAATTCTCTAAAGAAAGTGAGTAGTGTTGAATTTATAGAAATGTATCATGTGAGAAAGGTTGATCTTGTTGAAGGTGATTGGTAAAGCTTTGTGAGTTTTTATGCAGAATGTGAAATTCTGCGGGGATGGACAAAGAGTTAGTGTAGATAATGATGGTTGTGCTGCGCGCACAAAGAGTAGGAAATTCCGAAAATGAAAGCTTCCACTCAACGGGTTTCTTTTATTTTCTTGTTGTTTTTATCACAATTTAATTTTTCAAAATTTGTTTTTAAAGCTTTAATTTAAATAGGTTGATTTAAAATAAATTTGTTTTGTTATTCAGTCATTTATGATTATCTTTCATTCGTATTTTATTTGTTGTTTAAAATTTGTTATTTCATTCTTTGTTTATTGAAATTCTGAACCATCGCATGGTTCGCGGCTTTCATCCATCGCACAAAAAAGCAACTGACAAAAAGACAAAATTTGAGAGAAATTTCCATTAATTTGCCCCAAAAGGGGATGTCATAAATTAGACATAGGCTAATGCTCAAAAAGATACATCATGTAATCCATGCTGAAATACATTGAGAATCTTCTCATGATATGAATACATCATAGACTGAATACATCAGATACATGTCTTACCGTTAAAAGAAAGCAAGTAAACCCTCTATGCCTGGTATATTGAGCTCCTGATCAAGCAGACCTTCTGAGTCATTCTCCAGGGTAAGAGTTCCCTTTGCATGTACACAGAGGTACAACCTTCTCATAGCTCGTAAGGAAACAACTCCTCAAATTCTGAGTACTGCTGGAATCCATATGGTATTTTACTGTCATCCATTCTGTGAAAGGTTACAGACACCCTACGGTGTCGTACTTTTGGAATGCAGTTCTTGATAACGTCTTCACCGTTGCCCTTGAGAATAAGTACTGAACCAACTGGAAGAGGGATCTCCACAGCTCCTCTGAATTCACGAGGGCCGACTATATCGATTTCTTTTCTAAACAGAATATTAATTTTACTCATGAACGAGACTGTGCAGAAAGACCTCACAAAATCATGATGGTCAATGTGTGGGGGAATGCGTTCTTCATAAATGTTGATGATGCAAATGTTAGGAATGCAAGTAGCAAGTAGAATATTCCACTTGACCATTCTCTTGATCATCCATTTTATCATTGGTGGTAACAGATCCACTTGGTCGTATCTGAGGATCCCAGGCAGATTCCCCTATCTATCGTTCGTAAAATTGTAGCAACAGCTGCATTGGATGGTGATTCTTCCCTTTCCCCGCATCCATTTCTTCAGCTCGGAATATGTTCTCTCCATGAGAAGGCCCGCTTGACCTCTATCTCTTAAATCAAAGATGCAGTCTAGGATGCTTCTTTCATCAGTTTCAGAGAAAACCTTGGTATATAGCTTCAGGCCCTCCAATATGTTGACAAACTTTCCCTAAACTTCTTCATAGAACTCGAATTCTCTTNTGCTTATCTTGTAGTATTCTACCATACCAGGAGTTGGCAGCTGCCTGGGGCGTTCCTTCCTCCGGGCCTTGGCGGGAACCCAAACTGGTGTTGGTCGATCCGGAATATGAGATTCAGCCTCTAGTGGGATGTATGATCCTGGGCTCCATGGTGCGCGCTGATCCGTCCCTGGTGGGACATATGGTTCATTTGTCACAAAGTCTGGAGTCTGAGACTCATTGGTGCTTGAAGTGTATTGTCTAATGTACCGAAACACTATAAATGCAGAACGTTGCAGTCCAGGCATTCTACAAATGCGCCCGTGACTGATGTCCCGGCTAGTACCTTAACGTTGCATGTTGGGCAACCTCTGCATAAGATATCTGGAACTGGGAGCATATATGATTCTGTCACAAATCCTGACTCTTCATCTATAGTGGGCAGGCTGGCAGATGGTTCTCTCAGATTTGGGTTGTAAATATGTCCCTCAGGAATGGGGGTAAGAAAACTGCTCACGTCTCTCTGGCGTTTGCGTTCCTGTCGCAGAAAGGCTCTCTGTTTCTTTCGACTGGCATTTCTGCGCTGCGTCCTGCGGAGCGGAGTATTTGCTAGTTGTTCACTACGGGCATCTATCAGGTCCCTTGCTGGAGTAGCTATCATGGAGGGCAATTGGTTGGGCCCCTCCCTCGAATCTTGTTCCGCTATCACGTTTTTACCTTTGCATGACACATTGTCTTGAGTGGTCACCCTCAACAGTGAAGGCAGTCCCACCTTTTCTTTATTGCTGACTACATCCATTAGAGGACCCTCATAGTCCATATAAACTTGGTTGAAATCTACATTAAAATCTATGACACCTCCTTGAGGTGCCATCTCTTCATTCAGTGCGAGGTTCCAGCCGTCCTGGAAGGCAAAGATCAGCCTCTGTCCTGACATTTTTTCTGCAGACGACAGAAAAAAAACGTCAGTGGTTCGAATCTTAGCATGAACAAGAACAAAACAAAGTATTCATTAAAGTAAATTTTAGTTTATTTTGGTGAAATGGATTACTCATTTTATGTGTGAGTTTCGTTTGATTTAATAGGGTATTTAAATTCAAAACTAGAAAAGAGAACGTGTAAAGTTCAAAAATCTTCTCAAAATTTTCATTATATTTGAGGTTAATTACAAAATTTGGACCCGGTCATAGACATTTGGCCACATAGATAACCCTAAAACAATCAAAGTTTCAAAGTTTTAAATAAAGCAGAGGCTAGCGGCATTGAGCAGCATCAGGTTGCGCAATAGGTTTTCAGGTATCGTCCATTTATCAATAACATGGGTCTTTCACCCTGGAAGTCCACTAACTGGTAGGCTCCACCTGTATAAACCTTCTCAACGACAAATGGTCCCTCCCAATTTGGCTCGAACTTCCCACCTATTTTGCGGCGAGCAAGAATAGGTCTTTTGAGCACAAGCACGAGGTCACCAATTTTGAATGTCCTTGGGCGGACCAATTTGTCATGGGCTTGTACCATCTTTGCCTGGTAGAGCTCCGAATGTTGTTGTGCTTCCAATTGTTTTCCCTCAAGACTTTCGAGTTCTTCAAGTGTGAGTTTTGTACTTTCTTTCGTTGTGAGTTGGTTGGCAATGGCGACTCTGAGAGATGGTGTCCAGATTTCTAGCGGTAGCACGGCCTCGGTCTCGCACACAAGCTTATAAGGTGTACACTGAGTGGGAGACCTGAAAGTCATCTTGTCGGCCCACAAGGCTTCTAACAGTTTGTTGTGACAATTCCTCTTATTTTCATCCAGTTGTTTTCTTCAAAATCTGCACCAGTGTCTTGTTGAAAGCTTCAGCCAGACCATTTGCTCTGGGATAGTAAATTGTAGATTATCTCCAATCTATCCCATGTCTTCTGAAAAAATTGTTGATCTTTGTGTTTTTGAAAGCTGTCTCATTGTCAGAGATTATTCTTTGCGGTACTCTGAAACGGTAGACAATTTGGCTTTTAAAAAATTGAAGGACGTACTGTGTCGTAACCTCACGTAACGGTACTGCCTCTGCCCATTTGGAGAAGTAGTCTGTAGCGTAAGTATAAACTTGTCCTTTAGAAGATGGAGGGTCTATCGGACCTATTATGTCTGTGCCCCAACACTTGAATGGTCACGAGGTAACAGTTGGGTGCAGCACATTCGGAGGCTGGTGTAAGACAACCCCATGCATTTGGAATTGGTGACAACTTCTGGCTGTATCCATGCAATCAGACATCATTGCTCGCCAAAAATATCTGAGTCTTTTAATCTTCATTTTCATTTTTGGTCCCGACTAGTGAGCGCCACATAATCCGACATGTACCTCTTTAACAATATTCTGTGCCTCGGATCTGCTCAAACACCGTAGCCATATTTGGTCAAACGATCTTCTGTAGAGAACATTTCCCACCATGGCGTAAAACATGGCCCTTCTTGTGATGTGGTGCGCCTCAGACTTGTCCTCTGGCAGCTTCCCAGTATGCAAATATTCTATTAATGGCTTACGTTAATCTTCATTGATGTCTGCAGCTGTATTTATAGTTTCTTTTTTTCTAAGCTTGCGTAGAGTTTCACAGTCGTCTTCCTTACACCGTCACTTCGATGGAATCCTCTGGGGGACACGTCATTTCCTTAGCGAGTTTTGATATAGCATCGGCATGGGCATTATCTCCTCGAGGAATTCAGTGGAAAGTCACCTCAGGAATCTGCTCTAGGAGCTTCATTGTGCGTTGATGGTATTCTACTCGTTTTGGTTTCAGAATTTTGTATTGTCCGACGACTTGCTGGATGACAAGTTGACCATAAATGGCAATGTTTGTTATATCCATTGAAATTGCCAATTCCAATCCGGTGATTAAAGCTTCATATTCCACTTCATTGTTAGTGCACGGCTCTGTCAGGTGGTATGAGAACATCAACATACCCTTTTCTGGCGTAATAAAGATCAAACCGATCCCTTCCTTGCCTGGTATAACTGTGCCTGATCCTTTGTCTTTCCTGGCTTACGAAGTACCATCAAAGTACATTTCCCAGCACTGCGCACTAGAAAATTCCATTTGTAGTATTTGCTCGTCCGGTAACTTGTCGTTGAGAGAGGACCCAGCTGGCAGTGGGTGTACAACAAGAAAGTGTGCCAAAATCTGTCCCTCGATAGCACGGAGGGGCGCAAAAGTTATATCAATTTGCAATAAGATCATTGACCATCTCACTAAACGTCCGGAGAGTGTTGGTCGGGTAATCAAATATTGCAATAGATTAACTTTCGAAATCAGGGTAATCTTATGAGAGAGCATGTAATGTCTGAGCTTTTGGGCGGCGAAAATTAATGCCAGACAATGCTTCTCAATAGGTGAATACCTTATCTCCATCGGTATTAGACGACGACTCAAGTAGTAGAGCGCATTTTCTTTTCCCTCCTCAATGACTTGGGCTAAGAGGGCTCCAAGAGAGTCATCTAAAGCTGCGGTATAAAGTATCAACTGTTTCCTTAGGATAGGGGCTGCCAAAACAGGATGTGTCATTAAATATTATTTAACGTCCTCAAAGGCCCTCTAGCATTTCTCTTCCCAAATAAATATGGCGTCCTTTTTAATCAATGTCGAGAAAGGCTGACACCTACCTGAGAGATTAGAAATAAAGCGTCTTAGATATGTCAACTTCCCCTGGAAGGAACGTAGTCATTTCAAGGTTTTAGGGGGGCATTTCCAAGATAGCTTTAATCTTATCCGGGTCGATCTCAATTCCCCGATGACGGACAACAAATCCTAGAAATTTCTCGTAGGTAACGCCAAAGGCACACTTAAGGGATTCATTTTAAGGTCATATCGTCGTAACCGTTCAAACACGATCCTTAAATCATGCAAATGGTCTATTTTCTGTTTATTTTTTATGACCAAATCATCCACGTAGCATTCTACTTGATTATGGATGAGGTCGTCAAAAATTTTCGTCATTGCACGCTGATATGTTGCTTCAGCGTTCTTTAGGCCGAACGACATCACTGTGTAGCAGAAAACTTCAATCGGTGTTCTGAAAGCTGTAAGTGTTGCATCCTCGGGAGCCATCTTAATTTGGTTGTATCCCGATGATCCATCCATGAAGGAGAAAATCTCATGCGTCGAAGCGATGTCCAGCATCATTTCTGATATAGGAAATGGAAACTCGTCTTTTGGACAAGCCTTGTTCAAATCTCTAAAGCCGACACAAACACGGATCTGCCCATTTTTTTAACAGGTACAATATTGGCTAACCACGTGGGGTACTGCTCCTCATTAACAAAGTTGGCATAAATCAACTTCTTCACCTCAGCGATGACTTGTTGTTTTATTTCAAGGCGCATTCTCCTTGGAGCTTGTTTTACCGAAGTTATATTCTTGTCCATCCCAAGTTTATGGACTGCAACCTCTGCTGATAGCCTTGACATTTCATCGTAGGTCCATGCGAAGCAATCTTTGAATTCTGCTAATAGTTTGACTAGTTCTGCAGATTCTTCATCATCAAGTAGAGAACTTATAAATGTAGGTCGGGGTCGTTCTTCAGTCCCGAGGTTAATTTCTTTCAATTCATCGACAGTGGATTTAATTTCTTCCTCAAATTCTAGCGGAGCATCTTCTATTGGTTGATCAGCAGAGTCATCCTCTATATCGAGACAATCATCTTCTGACTCACTAGTAACAACCATGTAAATTTCAGAATCATCGACTGGTCCAACTGTACCAAATCTGAGACCTTCTTTTAAATTGGGAGTTCAATTTTTAGTATTCTATAGTTTTTCAAAAAGTAGAAATTTATCTTTTGGCATTTTTTTTGGTAAGTGTCCCTATTGAATTAACTTTCGAACACAAGGCGAGAAATAACCAAAAGGCAATTCCATTAATTCATTATAATCAACATCCAAATTTACATGTTTTTCAAGCTCAGTAGAGGTAGAAGCACGGTAAAATTTGATCGACTTTGAACCAACACTACAGACATCCTTGACCTCTAAACTCTTGACCTTTTGAGGGAGAATCAGAGTAAGGGTCATAGTATCCACGTAGTGGTTTATCCAATCATACATTGTTTCATATTCATTCCTCTTTGTATCTTCTAGGGATATCTCGTACTGAGGTTTCTTTTGCTTTGTCATCATTATTTCATCTTCAGAACTGTCTTCATCACCAATGTTGATAGTTGGCTTAGTCCGTTCAACAATTAAATTGATCTTTCCTTGTCCGCGTCCCCAGCCTCGACCTCAGGTGTAAGAATTAGAAGAACCTCCACCAACTCGTTGTAGGGGAGTGGTAGAAGGTTGTTGAAGCGGAGTTGTATGGCTTCCTTTTTGTGACCCTCCTGAATCTTCATCTTTGTTTGTGATAACCTCACGAGAGAAGACAGTCCTCTTTGGAGGCGCATAGTAGGCAACATCTTCATGGATACCAACTTCATGCACTGAAAATGGCTGTAGATCTCCCTTGATGCAATTTTCTTGACCATCTTTGTGGTATTTAATGAACTGGTGTAGAGATGATGGAACCATATTGTGCTCATGAATCCATGGTCGACCCAATAGAGCATTAAAAGAGGTCTCGACATCAATGATATGAAATTTAACGGTTGTTACGAGTTCTCCAACCTTCATAAGTAATGTAATTGACCCAAGGGCTCTCTCTCCCTTTTGGTTGAATCCGCTTAACATCATTTTATCTGTTGTAAGCTTTTGAGCTTCAATATCCAAGTAGGCCAATGTCCGTAGGCTCATCAAGTTAAGAGATGCCTCAGAATCCACTAAGACTCTAGATAACACAAATCTTTCGATGTTGACGGAGATGTATAGTGAACGGTTGTGGTCGATGGTGCCGAGCAGCAAGTCTTCATCTGTGAAAGTTACCCTCTGACTGTTCTTTCAATGAACAAACTTCATCTGAGGATGTGCTAGCCAACTGAGCTAAGCAAATTTCTGGATCAAGAAAAGCTGTAACCAGAGACTCTCTCATCTCCTTTGACAGGATCAGAGCGTCGTAGATGCTTAATCGGGCCTTTGACAGGATCAGAGCGTCGTAGATGCTTAGTCGAGCAGGCAACTTCCTAAGATGAGCTATCTATCAGAGCGTCGTAGATGCTTAGTCAGGCAGGCAACTTCCTAAGATGAGCTAGCACGTTGTAGTCTACTTTGCATGATCCTTCGATTTTATATTATTTGGTGTTCTTCCACTGGTGGAGGTGGGGGTATCTCTTCTTGAGTCATTATCTGTTTTCCTTTGTCTATTGGAGTTGTTCCACTGGCGGAGGTGAGGTATCTCTTCTCGAGTCATTATCTGTTTTCCTTTGTCTATTGGAGCTGTTCTTGGTGGTAACTCTTTTCCGCTCCATAAGTTAATTTCTGTGATTTCTTCTTCTTGAGATATCATTGTTGAATCTTTCGGTGTCTTTTCCTCCTCGTCAGAAAGATCTAAGTTGATGGCAAACGGTGCACCATGATGCTCGAAAGTTGGCTCTTCGTTATCGGTGTTAAGCGATATCATTGAGTTCTTCTTTGGACTTGACGACGAGTTCATCAGACTCGAGTACAATTTCAGGATCATCAGCTAGATCGGTCATAATCAGTTATGTTATTACTAGAAATAGTCAAAACGTAGCTGAAATCACAATCATTATATTCATAAGACCCCGGAGGGACAAAAAGATAATCATACAAAGTCAAGGGTTCCAGGATTTTCTTCCCCAAATCTGAGACAACCAATCTAGTAGAGGCAGCCCCTATCCTACTCCACATGCTATCAATCTTGGCAGTGACGCTTTTCTTCTTCTTGATCTTTGTCCTTGATGATGACGAATTTTTTGGCAAAACCTTCATCTCGGGCTCGGTATGCTGCAGACTGTGAATGGAGGCTTATTTTGATGCAGACTGTCTCTTGTTCAGTATCTTTTTGGACGACCTACTCCAGACCTCCTTCCATTCTTCTTCGGTGTTCGTAGAAGCTTGTTTCGATGAATCCTGTATTTGATTGAGGACCCTCTTGAGTTCATCCCAAGCTATGCTCCATCCATCTGTTCCGACATATGGATCAATTGGGGAGATTGACTCAGCTGAAAGCATGTTTATGGAACCTTTTTTAGTTTCCCTTAAATACTCCTTCAGGATTGTTATGTTCTCTTCCTTCAAGTTCTTCTCAACCCAGTCCTTAAAGACGAAGCACTTGTCTATAGTGTGCCCATGAAACCGGTGTATGGGCAATAATTTGGTTCATTCTTCTTATCCACCTCTTCAAGTTTCTTCGGATCAGGCAGTTTGAATTCTGATTTCTTCATCAAGCTTTTGAATATTTTAGGTACAGCTTCATCTTTGAAGGAATAAACAACTTTCAGTTGCTCTAACAGGGGCTATTTTTTTACCCGCTGTTTCAGGTGATCCTTCCTGAGACGGTCGTTGGTTGGATTGGCTGCTCTGTTTCTAAGAATACTGTGACGAAGACTGATGATGCTCTTCTGCATATATCTTTATCAGTTGTTTTCCTTTGTTGACAGTTGCGACTACCCCTGATCTCTTTTCAAACACTCTGGTCACCTTAGCCTTTCCATGTGGCTCCATGTGCTTCATTTCTTCTTGAAGATTGTTGGCTTTACTAAGTAGCTTCTCGAAGGATTTGATGGTGAGTCCCTTAAGCATGAAAGCTACTGGTCCACGAATGCTTTTGAGTAGAATCTTAATCGCTTGATGTTCCTGTAGCTGAGGTTCACATTTCATGCTAAGGTTTCTCCACCTCAAAATATAGTCTGCCAAGGTTTCACTAGGCTTCTACTTCTCCATCATGAGCTCTCCAATAGACACATGATGCTGCCCCCGGCAAATCTTTTCACAAACAACTGTTCCAACTCAGAAAATGTTTTAACTGACCTGTTGGGCAAGTCGGTGTACCAGTCGAAAGCAATCTCTGACAAGCTGCTGATGAACTGCTGACAGAGTAGAGCCTCATTATTCCTCTTGTTGCCACAACTGGCTCGAAAATGTGTTATGTGCTGTCTAAGATTTCCAGTCCCATCGAATATCTTGAAGTTTGGGGTCACAAAACCCTTGGGGAAAGACAAGGCATCAAACTCCTCCGGGTAAGGTCTACCCTTTAAAATTGATGCACCACCCTTAGATTGGGCTAAGGCATCCCGCACTTGTTCAATCATTTGCTTGAACTCTTTTTCTGGCATAGCACCTGATGGAGAATCTTTCTTTGGTTGTTCATCTTTGTTTATCGGAGTAGCCTCCCTTCTTTCATCTATGATGTGTATGATTTCTGGCTGATTATTCTCTAGAAAAGCCAATCTTGGTGCATGTGATTGCCCCTGAATGGTGGCCATGGCGGTCATAGCTGCAGTCATCTCTTATATTCTATTCTCCAGTAGACTGACTTGCTCATCCTTTAGGAGGATAACCCTATGCAATTCATCTACGGTGTTCTCTTCAATGTGAAGTTAAGCCTCGCGCGTAGTTGTGGTAGCTTTGGTTTCGATCACATGGACATCCATGAAATCCTCCTCCAAGTAATCGCCGTAATCAAAATCTTAATTGTCACTATTGACGGAAACTCCATGCTCTCAAGCTAACTCAGAAATCTCAATCCTGAGTTTCTCAACTTTTTCCCCAATTATTGATTCCTTGATTGCTTTAAGATCTGGAGGACCTTGATAGACATCCTCTACTTGTTCCTCCATCTTGCTGGCTATTGTCGCGACGATGTCAGATATTTCAGGCACTGGTTTTACTTTCTATCCTGTAGGCTCACTGAACTGTATCGGTGCAGCGACCTTGGGTGCCCATACCCTCTTCTTTTTTGATGATGATGCCTTAGGACGGAACGTCTTAGTAGAGACATCGGTATGTCAAGAAAAGGTATGCTCCCTGTGGTGTAGACCGGCTACAGTTTCAAGTAATTGACTTGTCTTTCTTTTCGTGATTGCAGGAAAGACAGGTAAGCTCCTCGAACCCAGTCTTGACTTAATCGGTCGGCAACTTGCGGTCCTGGTGGTGGTATGGTTGGTGGTGATTATAGCAGTATCAACTCGGTTTCCCAAACGGATCCAGACAGGAACACGGGTAGGTGACTTTATAGTCGACTTATGAGATTTTCTAGTGGACTTAACATCCTTCAAAATTTCATTTTTCATATGAGAGGAAATTGCATGTTCCACTCGTTTAAGTAACTCACTAACAGAACATCCTTCTTTAGTAGCAAGCCTTATGATTACTGTGCTAACTCGGGTGATAAGAGTAAACTTCTTTCCCTCCTCACCATGTCTATGAAGTGATGGTAATGCGGCAGCAATCTTTCGGATACTCTCATATCCATCAGTATCTTTCAGAGGATGGAATCTACTCCCTCGTAGGAGTGGATAAATTTCAGGTAGTACCTCTTCAACTTGATGAGGCTCCTCCTCAACGGGTGTGTTTTCGGGATTCTGGGCTTTGACAGTCCTCCGAACTCTTCTATTGCGGTTCCTCCTTTGAGTTCGGGTAAGTGGTAAAGTCTTTGGGCTTGACCCGATCTCAAACACGGGTGGTAGAACAGTTAATCTTTCAGTCGGATCTTCAACGACCATCACTTCTTTTCCCTTAGCAGCAGTAGGGATAACAGGCATGATGGCAGTAGCTTTAGCCTTCTTGCAGGCAGGGAAGTCCTGAAAGCAATTCAAACTGAATTCTGCAGACGGCTCTTACATTTCCGTAGCGGCGATCTTCCTTACCACGAACGAGGATTTCCCGAGGATAACCTCGAGGTCTTCAAATGCAGCTCCGAACTTGATGGTGGGAGCGACATTACGGGCACTGCGGTCCGTTGGCAGATTACAGGAAATGGTCAGCGTTGGGTAGGCCATTGCAGCTGTNATGGCCCTTCGAACTCTTCTATTGCGGTTCATCCTTTGAGTTCGGGTCAGTGGTACAGTCCTTGAGCTTGACACGATCTCAAACACGGGGTGTGGAACAGTTAATCCTTCAGTAGGATCTTCAACGACCATCACTTCTTTTCCTTTAGCGGTAGCAGGGATAGCGGGCTTGATGACAGTAGCTTTTGCCTTCTTGCAAGTAGGGAAGTCTTGAGGACAGTTCAAACTGAACTCTACAGACGGCTCTTGCATTTTTGGAGCGGCGATCTGCATTACCACAAACGGGGCTTTCCCGAGGATAACCTCGAGGTCTTCAAATCCAGCTCCAAACTTGATGGTGGGAGTGACATTACGGGCATTGCGGTCTATTGGCAGGTTACAGGAAAAGGTCAGCGTTGGGTAGGCCATTGCAGTGGGCTTTAAAACTGAAAGTTTTAGGGTTATCTATATGGTCAAAAACCTCGTAGTCTTTAGTGCAAGCACTAAAAATAGAGGTTAATCTGTAGATCGCGCGGGTCTTAATTTATGGGTATTTTTTAACATTTCTATTAAAAAGGTGTAAATTTTAATTAATATTTCAAAGTGCGCATAACACAACACGATCTGGTTTAATTTGTGAAGTAGCAAATCAAAANGCTATATGACCAAAAACCTCGTAATCTTTAGTGCAAGCACTGAAAATAGAGGTTAATCTGTAGACCGGGCGGTCTTTAATTTACAGGTAATTTTAATATCTTTGTCCAAAAAGGTGTAAAATTTAATTAATATTTCAAAATGCGCGTAGCACAACACGATCTAGTTTAATTCGCGAAGTAGCAAATCAAATTTGGAAGAGAGATGTGGAAAAAAAAATTTTAGGACCCAGTGCGGGACCCAATTAGTGGCAGAAAATGCCCAGGTAGAATTAGTCCACCGACACATCTATTGGAGGTCCGACCCAATATAAAAATTTAAGGAGTCCTTAATGGCCTTCTGAACCCCTCTGTTCAAAGATGGTTGAACAGCTAGTCCTAAAGTCCAAGGAGTTAGCTGTACTTTCCCAAGATAGAATTTGGTAAAGCATGCCAACAGAAAAAAGGTAATCTGGTCGAAGAGAGCATAGACATATTACCAATGTGTGAAGATAATATTTCTTGATTTGTATGGAGAGAAAAGCTTGTCCCCAGTGGAGTTGCCAGATGCTGTCGGCGTTATTTCNCGAAGATAGAAATGGGTAAAGTATGCCAACGAAAGAAGGGTAATCTGGTCCAAGAGGGACATAGACATATTATCAATGTGTGAAGATAATATTTCGTGATTTGTATGGAGAGAAAAGCTTGTCCCTAGAAGCTGTCGGCATTATTTCGGGGTTGGAGGGGAGTTGCCCGTAAGAAGCTGTCGGTCATCCGAATTGAAATCACGTCGCCCGCTTCGGAAGGACGTTGAAGTATGAAATAAAACTGATCCCATATTTTTCATAGTTTAAAATGAAAGAGCACTGTACCCCAAATCCTGTATCTATCCCAAAGGATAAATCAAGACTTGAGGATGAGGCTCGATCAAATAAACTAAGGAAAGTATGACATCCATTTGGTCTGTAAAACCTTAATATTGCGACAAGTTCCCCTATTTAATATAAAGGATTAAATAGGGTTTATATTAAGCTGGGTTCTGACTTGCTTCATATATGGGCAAGCCCCTATATTTAATTACATCTTAAATGACCAAAGTCACCTAAGAAGACTCTCGATAAAAATCAAGAAAAATTTTATCTTCAAGGAATTTCAAAGGGTAGGACTCTTCAACGAAATCGGACGTAGAGGTGTGAAAGACAAGGAATTTCAAAGGGTAGGACTCTTCAACAAAATCGGACGTAGAGGTGTGAAAGGGGATTAGTATCTTAAATGACCAAAGGCACCTAAGAAGACTCTCGATAAAAATCAGGAAATATTATCTTCAAATCCTAAATGACCAAAGTCACCTAAGAAGACTCTCGATAAAAATCAGGAAATATTATCTTCAAAGAATGACCAAACTCACCTAAGAAGTCTCTCGATAAAAATCAGGAAATATTATCTTCAAGGAATTTCGAAAAAGCAACCTAAGAAAACTCTCGATAAAAATCAAGAAATATTATCTTCAAGGAATTTCAAAGGGCAAAGTCACTTAAGAAAACTCTTGATAAAAATCAAGAAATATTATCTTCAAGAAATTTCAAAGGGTATTTTCAATGAGATCAGACGTAGAGGTGTGAAAGGGGATTGGTTCAAATTTGGAACATTTTGTACAACGAACGGACGTAGAGGTGTGAAAGGGGATTGGTTCAAATTTGGAACATTTTATTGTAAAATCCAAATGAGGAAGAACTAGGGGATGTCATGGATTCAGAGGCAAACCTTGGTGACTTCCCAAGCTATCCTAATGTTTGGCTTCAGTTTTGAGGAGAAATATTTAGGTGTTTCATCCTGCCAATTTTATTTATTTAGGGCTTATATTTGTGTGAAACAATCACACAAATATCTTGGAAGATGTAAGGATTTAGGTCGCGACAAACGACAACCCTGGAGCTAAGACGAGTTAGGGCTTATATTATATAGCAGGGCTATACAAAGGCCTAAAGATAAGGTGATGTAAGACGAGTTAGGGCTTATATTGTATAAAGGGCTATGCAAAGGCCTAAAGATAAGGTGAGGATTTACGTTGCATAAGAAAGCAACCTCGAGGTTAGGTCGTTACAAACGACAACCTCGGAATCCTAAGACGAGTTAGGGCTTATATTGTATAACACTAGGTCGTGACAAACGACAACTTCAGAATCCTAAGACGAGTTAGGGCTTATATTATATAGCAGGGCTATGCAAAGGCCTAAAGATAAGGTGAGAATTTACGTTGCATAAGCAAGCAACCTCGAAGTTAGGTCACATTTAGTGCATGGGTCCAAGTGGGTGCAAATGACCAAAACTTGGGTTTGGGCTAGGTTAGCCATGTAAATGGGCCCAAATAATTGTTGCATTTGGTGTAGATGATCATAAGGAACAACTTTGGTGAAGGATGGATGTGGTTTTGATTTCAATTGATGGGTCAATTTGAGGGAATTTGGAACTTTAATCAATTTGGTCATGTTGGGCTAAGCTTGGGTCTAACTTGGGTTAGCCTTGGGCTAAGTCCAAATTGATTATTTTAAATGGTAAATAGGGACCTCATGAAGAGTTTANGTAAGAAGCTGTCGGTCGCCGGAATCAAAATCCCGTCGCCCGCTTCAGAAGGACGTTGAAGTATGAAATCAAGCTGACCCCATATTTTTTATAGTTTAAAATGAAAGAGCACTGTATCTCAAATCCTGTATCTATCCCAAAGAACAAGACTTGAGGATGAGGCTCGATCAAATAAACTAAGGAAAGTATGATGTCTGTTTGGTCTGCAAGACTTGAGGATGAGGCTCGATCAAATAAACTAAGGAAAGTATGACGTCCGTTTGGTATGAGGATGAGGCTCGATCAAATAAACTAAGGAAAGTATGACGTCCGTCTGGTCTGCGAAACCATTGTAAAATGAAAGAGCACTGTACCTCAAATCCTGTATCTATCCCGAAGGATAAACACAAGACTAGGATGAGGCTCGATCAAATAAACTAAGGAAAGTATGACATCCGTTTGGTCTGTGAAACCTTTATATTTGCCGACAAGTTCCCCTCTTTAATATAAAAGATTAAATAGGGTTTATATTAAGCTGGGTTCCGACATGCTTCCTATAAGGGCAAACACCTATAGTTAATTACATCTTAAATGACCAAAGTCACTTAAGAAGACTCTCGATAAAAGTCAAGAAAGTAGTTAATTACATCTTAAATGACCAAAGTCACCTAAGAAGACTCTCGATAAAAATCATGAAATATACATCTTAAATGACCAAAGCCACCTAAGAAGACTCTCGATAAAAATCAAGAAATATTATCTTTAAGGAATTTCAAAGGGTGGGACTCTTCAACGAAATCGGATGTAGAGGTGTGAAAGGGGCTTGGTTCAAATTTGGAACATTTTATTGTAGAATCTAAAGGAAGAAGAACTACGGATGTCATGGATCCAGAGGAGAATCTTGGTGACTTCCTAAGCTATTCTAATGTTTGGCTTCAGTTTTGAGGAAAAATATTTGGGTGTTTCATCTTGCCAATTTTATTAGTTAGGGCTTACATTCGTGTGAAATGATCACACAAATAGCCTGCAAGATGTGTGGATTTAGGTGATGACAAACGACAACCTCAGAATTCTAAGACGAGTTAGGGCTTATATTATATAGCAGGGGTATGCAAAGGCCTAAAGATAAGGTGAGAATTTACGTTACATAAGCAAGCAACCTCGAAGTCTTATGACTTTGTTGTTTATGTCCAAGGAATGAAGATTGGTTTAGCTTGGGAAGGCAGGTTTTGCTATTAAAGATGGTCGTGCTGCCCACCATGCTAGCTCCAAGCTCCTTGCCGCGACGAGTTTAGTCTTAGTGGTGTCAAGTTATAATATCAAATCAGGTGGCCCTATGGTTGAAGTTCTTTAAATTTTATGGGGGTATGGTCAAGTTATAATATCAAATCAGGTGGCCTTATGGTTGAAGTTCTTTAAATTTTATAAGGGCGTCCAAGTTATAATGTCAAATCAGTTGGCCCTATGGTTGAAGTTCTTTAAATTTTATGAGGGCATCTTAAAGTTGATTAGAGCGACACCGGTTAGGATCCTATGGTTCCCTCGTTCCGGCACCATTATTTTCAATTGAATTCACTTAGTCAAAATGAACTTATTAAACTCAACTAAGGAGTTCCATAATTTCATTTAGACCGTGGGAAGCCTCGTTAGCAATCGTAGGTTTTTGTGATGTTTGTGATTAAATTTTGAGTTTTTTTATGTTTTGAATGTTGTGGCGGTGAATTTTATCTTGGTTGATTTTAGTTTTGGATTTGGTTATGGTTATGTGGCTATCCTGATGGTTTTAGTTTCCATGCAGGGTGACATCATTGTTTAGCATGCAAATTTGCAGGTATAACAGTATAGTATGAAAAACACAGTATCAAAGTACAAGAAAGACAACGCTGAAAACTGTAAAAGTGTACCTAGCGAGTCTTCTCGTTCCACCACCTGAAACTTGAAAGGCATGTTAAGGCAGTTTATGAAGAGCAGGAAAGGTAAAATTTTGGTAATTTTCCTAACCCTATGTCATATCTTGGCGGGTCCTTAAAAGTTTAATTAAGGATGATGTTGCTAAGCAAAATATATTATGTTTGGTAGATCTTTGAGATGTCCAACAGATCTAAGAAAGAAGCAGGTCCATGCTACTTTCTCGCTGCCTGGTGGAAAATCTCGTGTTCTTTTTAAACTTATTATGTTGCTTAATAAATCCTGTAAATACCCTTAATGCTCAGTGAACATTGATGTCTCAATTATCCCTAAGAATAGGGTAATTATCATTTATCTTTTAATTTGAAAATTATGTGGGTGAAAACCCTTGAAGAAGCAAGTTAATGTAATTTGAACACTTGGCCAAATTTTAATCCTAATTGGGCTTAGTGGTGTTTTAAGGATGTTTGATTTAATTATGTTTATTTCTCTAATCTTTGTTTAATCAATTTTGATTTGGCCTAAGTCACCACTAAGCCCTTAAGACCTAAGTGAGTGCCTTAATTGGTTTTGAAAAGGGTTAAGCTTTAAGTGACCATGATTCATGATTTGGATTCTATTTGAAAATCAAGATAGGAGTATTAAATTGATTAATTATTGGCTTCAAAAGTCAACAATCCTCTAAGTCGAGGATCATTTAATTTTAATAAACTTCCAAATTTTAATAATTTAGAAATTTATTAATCTTAATCCGATCATTTAATTTTAATAAACTTCCAAATTTTAATAATTTAGAAATTTTTAATCTTAATTGAGAATTTTAATAAACTTCCAAATTTTAATAAATTAGAAATTTATTAATCTTAATTAAGAAAGTGCAAAATTTAGAAATTTATTAATCTTAATTAAGAAAGTGATAATAAACTTCCAAATTTTAATAATTTAGAAATTTATTAATCTTAATTAAGAAAGTGCAATTAGTTTCTACCAATTAACAACTTCCAAATTTTAATAATTTAGAAATTTATTAATCTTAATTAAGAAAGTGAGATTGGTTTGAATCAAGATAGGAGTATTAAATTGATTAATTATTGACTTCAAAATTCATACCCCTAAGTCCAAGATCATTTAATTTTAATAAACTTCATTAATAATTTAGAAATTTATTAATCTTAATTAAGAAAGTGCAATTGGTTTCTACCAATTAACTCTAATTTAGAAATTTATTAATCTTAATTAAGAAAGTGAGATTGGTTTCTACCAATTAACCCCCTCGCTTCAAAAGTTATACCCCTAAGTCCAGGATCATTTAATTTTAATAAACTTCCAAATTTTAATGCTTCAAAAGTTATACCCCTAAGCCCAGGATCATTTAATTTTAATAAACTTCCAAATTTTAATAGTTTAGAAATTTATTAATCTTAATTAAGAAAGTGAGATTGGTTTCTACCAATTAACCCCTTGTCTAATTATTAATCTTAATTAAGAAAGTGCAATTGGTTTCTACCAATTAACCCCTTTGTGTTTCAAACATCAAATAAAATGATTAAGAATAGAGGTTACCCATCTCCTCTTTGACTTAAGCCTAAATGTTAAATAAGGCTAAATTTTCAAAATTACACATTTGCCTCTAAGGCTCTAACACTTCATAATTGGTCAAATTCAATTCAAATGACTTTGAAGTTTTTTATCCTACCTCATTCATGGGTCAATTAAGACATCAGAGGAGAAAATGAGATTTTTCAAAATTTAATTTAATTTATGTAATTATTTTCATGCAAAAATAGGATTTATCAAAGAAAATTCCTAACTTGACCAAGGTAGATTTTAATCCCTTGCAATTTTTGTTGGAGGTAGACCCAGACCAGGAAAGCCTTTAGACAAAATTTCATGATTTTTTGGATTCTCTCTGATTTATTAGAATTATTTTAAGTTTTGGGTTATTTAATAAAAATAAAATTTTTAAATGGTGAAAATTAAGTTTTGTATTTTTGAAAAATCTCCCTAAGGTCAGAGAACTCAGAGGAACAAATTTTATATTTTTTTGATTTTCTTTTGATTTATTGGAATCATTTTAGTGAAAAAAATTCATTTTTAGCCTTTAAAGAAATTATTCTTAAGCTTTGAAATTCAATATCTTTATTTATTGAATCAAGAAAAATATTCTAATTGTTCCTAAGTGATTAGGAAGCAATTTAGAACATTTCCATGAGTTTTATTATATTTGTGATTTTTTTAAATTATTTAAATATTTAAAATCGGCTAATAACCAAGTTTTTATTTTAAATATCATTTTATTTTTAAAAAGTACCCCTGATCACAGAGAACTTCAAAAACTAAATTTCATAATTTTTTGAGTTATATTTTGATTTTTAAAAATCATTTAAGTATCGAAAAATGGTATTTATCTTTAAAAATCAACTTAAGTTGTCAAATGAACTCAAAATATTTTGAAATTTTTATGATGAGTTCTTTGGATCATAAATCACAGTGGAGATCAAAAATCAAGTCATTTAAATGTTTATATTTTCCAAAATTAATTATTTTAGTGATTTAGTGTTTGTAAAATTTAAGTGCATTTTAAATGACTTGACTTAAGAAATTATTTCCAATGGCTTCTCTAGTCATGGTGGATATTTCAAAATTTTCTTAGGATTTTTTAATCAATATGCTAATTTTCATGATTATTTTAAAGAAATAATGTGCAATAACTTGAAAAATATGGATCTCTGTATGGGAACCTTTCCTGACTTTGGAAAAATCATAGAATGTTTCCTCTTACAGAGGCTACAACATGCCAAAATTTCAAGCCAAGGTGATCTGTCAATATGCATGGAGAATCAAATGATTTCAAACAGTGTTTAATTAATTAAAAATAAAATATGCACAAAATGGTCTTGAAATTTATTCCACATTGTTCTCCTGTGTTCACTGAGCAAGAGGGTATTTTTATTTTATTTTTGTGATTTTTCTACACAAATTTATGGATTTTATAAGTTTGGGGGTATTTAAATAAATAGAAGCTGAGCAAGAGGGTATTTTTATTTTATTTTTGTGATTTTTCTACACAAAGTTATGTATTTTCAAGGGTATTTTTATTTATTTTTGTGATTTTTCTACACAAAGTTATGAATTTTCTAAGTTAAGGGTATTTAAATAAATATAAAAAGTATTTTTGGGATTTTTCTACACAAAGTTATGGATTTTCTAAGTTAAGGGTATTTAAATAAATAGGAAAAAGCACTATTTATCTATTTAAACAGCGCTGGACTTGAAATTTGTTCCACATTGTTCTCCTTTGTTCACTGAGCAAGTGGGTATTTTTTTTTGTGATTTTTCTACGAGTTATGAATTTTCTAAGTTAAGGGTATTTAAATAAATAAGAAAAGCCCTATTTATCTATTTGAACCACGCGTGCCACCTCAACCTACGACGGCTCAGAAGGCATGCGTGGCGCGCTCTGGTTGGATGCTGCCGTCTACGTAGCTTGCTGACTCGGCCCACTGATTATGTTCCGAAGCACTGTCTCGCTCGATCTCCCTCGTCCATTTGATACACGCTTGATCAAACGACTCCCCGTCATCATCCCCAATAGAATGATCATGTGCCCGTCCACACTAAAACCCTAAGATCTCAGCCTAGACTCAACTAAATCACTTCGGGTTTGATCCTATGGACTCATCTAAGTGAGATAAACACATTCATACAGTTAATGTACCATTAAATCAACCTTAAGTAAATGGAGAATCAAAATGAGCTCGGGAGGAGGAGAAGTTTTATACCTTTGCTCTGAGAAGGGAGGCTTCAATCACAGGTGCTCGGCACATTTGTTGGGGTCCAAGGAGGCTAGGGATTGAGTCCCTGGTCTTGGTGTAAGGCCTAGGTATGAATTCGATCAAGCTCGATTTCAGGTGTTGGTCTAGATCTATGATGGAGGCTATTTCAGAGGGTAATTTGATCAGGCTTTGTCTTCTCTTGCTATTGTGAAGGTGTGGGCACAAGCAATTGAAGTTTGGTTGAGTGTGGAGGTGTATTGGGTTCTGTCCTGGTTTCTAACAAGGTTTCAAGCTTAATTGAGCTCCGACAAGGGGAATGGGTGAGGAAAAATGGTTGGGATGCACTGAGGGGATCTTTGTTGAGCTCCGGTGGGTGAGGGAAAATGGTTGGAATGCACTGAGGGGATCTTAGGGAAGCTCTATGTGAAGTTTAGAGAGGCCTCTCTAGAAAAATTTCAGAACACCTGCTATGGTCGTGGGAGGTGAGTTTTTATAAAAATGGTCATAGGGTGGCACTCAGGGCATAAGTTTGGGTGCATTGTGGTGCTTAGGTGGAGGGCAGAGGAGCTCTTCAATTTGATTTGGATGAGCTGGCCTCTAGGTTTGATTTGGGTGAGGTGCCATGGGAGTGGCTCTTGCTTTTGGGATTTTTCAGCCACTAGGCCGGCCGACCGACCAGGGGGAGGTGGCTAGGAGCTCAGGGAACCAAGAGGAATCCAACACAACAATTTAATGCAAATGTGCTTTGATTTAGCAAAGATATCTTAAGCATGTGAATTTTTGGAAATAAGATCCCTTAATTTGGGGGACCTTTAGTCCATGGCTTGATTTAGGAGGTTTCATGGTGTTTGGACTGGTCACTAAGTCCCGCTAATGGCTGTGGTGGAGTTAATTTGGTGGCTTTAGGGTGGTTAGGTCACATTTAGTGCATGAGTCCAATTAGGTGCAAATGACCAAAACTTGGGTTTGAGCTAGGTTAGCCATGTCAATTGGCCCAAATAATTGTTTCATTTGGTGTGGATGATCATCAAAACTTGGGTTTGGGCTAGGTTATTCATGTCAATTGGCTCAATTGATTATTTCATTTGGTTTAGATGATCATAGAGGAACAACTTTGGTGAAGTATGGAAGTGGTTTTGAGTTCAATTGAAGGGTCAATTTGAGGGGATTTTGAACTTTAATCAATTTGGTCATGTTGGGCTAAGCTTGGGTCTAGCTTGGGTTAGCCTAGAGCTAAGTCCAAATTGATTATTGTAAAGGGTCAATAGGGACCTCATGAAGAGTTTTCAACATGAATTGGATGCCAATTTGGAGGTTAAGGCAATCAATTGGGCAAAATTTGGGTTTTGGGTTAGCCTTGGGCTAGGTCCAAATTGATTGTTATAAATGATCAATAGGGACCTCATGAATAGCCTTGGGATAAGTCCAAATTGATTATTGTAAATGGTCAATAGGGACCTCGTGAAGAGTTTCTGCTGAATTGGATGCCAATTTTGAGGTTAAGGCAATCAATTGGGTGAAATTTGGGGACTTAGCCATTTTGGGGCTATATTTGGGAATTTTAGATTTAGGCCAAAATCAAATGAATTTGAGGCTTCACCAAGGTCAATTGATGGTTGATTTTGATGTATAAGAATCTTATAAAGATTTTTCAACATTATATGAAGCCAATTGACTAGGCTATGGGAGGTCATATGGTTAAAATTGGGGTTTTGACCCAAATCAAGATTGGGCTCAAATCATGGACCAATTGAGCTTAGATTTGGTTTATTTTGGTCATATAAAAAATGAATTTTAGTTTAGTATTGGAATTGAAGTCAATTGAGATCAAATTGATGGACATTTGAATTGGATTTGGGGCAATTTGGGGTCTTTAAAGGGCAAGTTGAGGATTTGGTTAAAGATGGTCAAATTGGCCAAATTGGGTCATGTGGTAGTTGAGAGAAATGAAATTTGGAATATTTGAAATTTATTGGGATTTTCTAGGAATTTTTGGAATTTTTGAAATTTTGGTTCCAAGAGGGGTATTTTGGTAATTTGGGGGTGTTTTAGGGTAAAAGGCGAAGATGGGTACTTTGGTGGAGTTGAGGTACCAACCATCACCAACAAGCCATGGACCAATGGAAATCCCATTTTGGGTCCTCTACATAGTGGTCTTAGCCAAACCATAGCCCTAAGGCTAGTAGGTTTAGGGAACCAGCTACATGAGTATCCCAAAAGATCAAGGGATCTAGGCTAGAAATTTGAGTTCAAGGTTGTGAGTGATTGTGGGTGTAGATGAATGTAGTGAGTGTAGATGAGTGTAGTGAGTGTAGTGAATGCTTAGCTCCAGACCAACACCCAGGGTTAACCTTAGGGTCCAACAGTCCTAAGAGTGACTCATCTTGAGTTTTCCTCATAGTGATCCCACCTACTAAATGCTAGAGGTTGAGACCAACATACGAAATTTCAGTGTTGAGTGAACCAGAGTTTGGAATTTCTAGTGGTGAGGGTTCCATGTCTAGTTTTCTAGGAATAGTCAACAGGAAAAATCTTATGGCCAGACCCTAGGCTATTAAAGAGGAAAAACTAAACCTCAACTAAAAATGAGGTCAACATCCCCTCAAGGGAACTGAAAGAGTCTCTAGTCACAACCTTGCTTGACTCAGAGATTTGCTTAGCTCAGTTGGCCAGCACATCCTCGGAAAAAGTTTGCTTGTTTAAAAAATAGCCTAGGATAGCCTTCACAGATGAAGACTTGTTGATTGGTACCACTGACCACAACTCACAACTTTACATCTCTGTTAATAACGATAGATTTGTATTTTCTAGAGTTTTGGTAGACCTGAGAGCATCACTTAACCTAATGAGTCTACAGACATTGGCATATTTGGATATTGAAGCTCAAGATTTTACAGGCGATAAAATGATGTTAAGAGGATTTAATCAGAAGGGAGAAAGAGCCATTGGATCGATTACGCTATTAATGAAAGTTGGAGAACTAGTAACAACTGCAAAATTCCACATCATCGATGGAGAGACCTCTTTCAATGCTCTACTTGGAGGACCATGGATTCACGAACATAATATGGTTCCGTTGTCTCTACACCAATGTAACAAATATTTCAAAGATGGGCAAGAACATTGCATCAATGGGAGATTTACAACCATTTTCGGTTCATGAAGTAGGTATCCATGAAGATGCTACCTACTATGCACCTCCAAAGAGAAATGACTTTTCCCTTGAAATTATGGAAAATAAAGTACAAGATCCAAAAGAATCATCAAGAAGAAGCCATTCAACTCCGCTTCAACGATCTACCACCATTTCTTTACAATAGGCTGAAAGAGGTTCTTTTAGCCCATACACTCGAGGTCGAGGCCGGGGACGTGGAGGAGAAAGAACCAATACGATTGTTGAATGGACTAGGCTGACCATCAACATTGACATGGAAGAAATTTCTGATGAAGAAAGCTCCGAGGATGAGATGATGATGATAAAATAGAAGAAAGCACAATACGAGATTTTCTTGGAAGATGTGGAAAAAGATGAATATGAGTCGATGTATGATAGGATCAACCACTATGTGAATGCCATGACCCTTACTCCAATCTACCCTCGAATGGTTGAGAGTTTAAAGGTCAAGAAAGTCTGTAGCATTGATTAAAAGCCGATCAAGTTTTATCGTGCTTCCCCTTCTACTAATTCTGGAAATCTTGTAAATTTGGAGGAGGATTCTAATGAATCAATGGAATTGTTACTTTTCTTCTTGTGTACAAAATTTAATTCAACAGGGATATGTACCAAGGCAAATGCCAAAATATAAGCTACAACTTTTTGAAAAACTGTGGAATGTTAAAATTTGAACTCCTAACTCAAAAGAAGGTCTCGTATTTGGTACTATAGGACCAGTCGATGACTCTGAATTTTGCATGGTTGTTACTAGCAGATTGGAAGAGGATTGCCTCGATGTAGAGGATGACTCACAAGATCAATTAGTAGGTGATGCTCCACCAAAATATGAAGAAGAAATTATGTCAACTATTGATGAATCAAAAAAGTTCAAACTCGAGACTGAGGAGCAGCCTCGACTCACCTTCATAAGTTCCTTTCTCAATGAGGAAGAATCCAAAAAATTGATAAAATTATTGTAAGAATTTAAAGATTGATTTCCATTGAGCTATGATGAACTACCATGACTGTTAGCAGAAGTTACAGTTTATAAGCTCGTGGTGGACAAAGATATGACCCCTGTAAAACAAGCTCCTAGAAGAATGTGCCTCGAGATTGAGAAAAAAGTCATTGTTGAGGTACATAAATTAATAGATGCTAACATTGCAAGAGAAGAGCAATACCCCCACATGGTTAGCCAATATTGTGTTAGTTAAGAAGAAAAATGGACAAATCTGTGTGTGTGTTAACTTCAAGGATTTCAATAAAGCATGTACAAAGGATGAGTTTCCGTTACTGATACCATACTAATGGTGGACATCGCATCGACACATGAGATTTTCTTTTTCATGGAAGAATCGTCAGGTCAAAAAGGCTCTAGAGGATGTAGCACTTACATCATTTAGAACACCAATTTGGATCTTTTGCTACACAGTGATGCCATTTAAGTTATGGAATGTCGGAACAACATATAAACAAGCTATGATGAAGATCTTTGATGACCTCATTCATAATCAAGTGGAGTGCTACATGGATGATTTAGTCATCAAGAGCAAATAAAAATAGACCATTTGTATTATTTGAGGATTGTGCTCGAACGATTATGACAACATAATCTTAATATGAATCCCTTAAAGTGAGGCTTCGACATTAGCTTTGGTAAATTTGTAGGATTTGTTGTCCTTCATCGGGGAATCGAGATTGACCTGGATAACAATAAAGCTATCTTGGAAAGGCCTCCTTCAAAAACATTGAAACAACTACGTTCTTTTCAAAGAATTTCGCATATCTAAAACGCTTAATCTCAATCTCTTAGGTAGGTGTCAACCCTTCTCAGCATTAATTAGAAAGGACGCCAGATTCATTTAGGAAGATAAATGCTAGCTAGCCTTTGAGGACGTTAAGCAATATTTACTGACACCTTTAGTTTTGGCAGCCCCTATCCCGGGAAAACCTTTGATTCATTATACTGCAACCTTAAACGGCTCTCTCGGAGGCCTGTTGGCTCAGGTCAATGACGAGGGAAAGGAAAATGGACTCTACTACTTAAGTCAATGTCTCATACCGATGGAAGTAAAGTATCCACCTATAGAGAAGCATTGTCTAGCTTTAATTTTTTCTGCCTAAAAGCTTATGCATTACATGTTTTCTCATAAGATTACCCTTATTTCAAAAGTTAATCCATTACAATATTTGATGACCTGACCAACACTTTTCGGACGTTCAGCAAGATGGTCAAAGCTTTTTTTGCAATTCAATATAACTTTTGCTCCCCTCCGCACTATCAAAGGATAAATTTTAGCAGATTTTCTTGCAACGCACCCACTTCTAACTGTGTCCCCACTCAACAATGAATTGCATGTTGACATCACTTTTGGTATAGGTTTAGTTTTCCGTCTTTAGTTGACTAAGGTCCAGCCATAGGATTTTCCTGTTGAAAATGCTTAGAAAATTAGAAAAGGAACCCTCACCATTAGAAACACTAAACTCTTATGTGCTTAACTTGAAGTTCCACATGTTGGTCATAACCTCTAGCACTTAGTAGGTGGGGTCAGTATAGAGGATCTCATGGAGAGTTCCCCATAGGACTATTTGACCTTAGGGTTGACCCTGGGTGTTGTTGTGGAGCTAGTTCACTCACTATACTCACTACCACATGCATTCACTTGCAACCCTAAACCAAAAATTATTCACTTTGATCCATTGATCTTTTGGGAGACTCTTGTAGATGGTCCCCTAGACCCACTAGCCCTTGGCTAGGGTTTGGCTAAGACCAGTACATAGAGGACCCAACTGGGGATTTTACTAGTTTATAGCTAAAAGGTGATTGACACCCCAATTCTACTAAAGTTTCTAATTTAGCCTTTTTAGCCCCAAACCTACCCAAATTACCTAAACACTCCCAAACCCTAAATTTGATAAAAATCCTAAAATTCACCCAAAATACCCAAATTTATTCAAAAATCATTTCAAACCATTTCAAAATACCTAAATTGCCCAAATACACCCAAAAACTCCAAAATTAACAAAATACCCCAAATTTGCCAAAATTATAAAAAAAAACCCTTAGCACCCCAAACCTTCCCAAAACCTCCAAAATCACTTCAGATATTTCCAAAACCAATTTGAATGCTCCATTGGAACACAATTTGGCCAATTTGACCATTTTGACGAAAACCCCCAAATTGCCTTTAAAGGCGCAATTTCCACAAATTCACCCCAAATGTCCATCAATTTGGCCCCAATTCCCCTCAATATCAATTCTAAACTAAAATTAATCTTTCATTTAATCAATATAAACCAAATCCAAGCCTAATTGACCGATTCTTTGAGCTCATTTTTTATCCAAATAAAGATCCCAATTTTGATCATATGACTTAATCTCACCTATTTGAACCCCATAGCCTCCTCAATTTGCCCCAATTTCTACCCTAAACTCTTCATAACACTCCTACACACCAAATTGAACTTTTAATTGGCCTTGTTGAAGCCTAAATTTTACTTAAGTTTAATCCAAGTACAAAAAAACCCCCAAATTAGCCCCCAATTGGCTGTCTCGAAATTCCACCAAATTGAATGCCCTAACCCCAAAATTGACACCCAATTTATGTTGGAAACCCTTTATGACATTTTTATGGACCATTCTCAACCATAAATTTAGACTTAGCCGAACCTTAGACCAACCTAGACCCAAGTCTAGTCCAACATGGCCAAATTGACCAAAATCCCAAAATCCTTCAAATTGAGCTTCCAATTGAACTAAAAATTACTTCAATCCTTCATAAAAACCCATCATGAAAATCATTTACACAATGTTGATCAATCAATTGAGCTCAAATTCATGGCTAGCCTAACCCAACTTTTAGCCATTTTAACCCAAATTGGACCAATGCACCAAAATTGACTTAGCCATCCTAAAGTCACCAAATTAAGGTCTCCACAGCCACTAAGCACACCTTATTGACCAAGCTAAACCATACCAAACCATCCAAATAAGCTATGGACCAATGGGTCCCTAAATTAAGGAATATTAGCCCATTTTTGGGCCTTAACCAAAAATCTCTTCTGTCATCACTTACCATTCAGAGTAAAATATAATTAAGCCTCCCTCTTGCTCACCTGACCTTTTGGCCACCACCACTTGCCCTACTGGCCAGCCTAGTGGCCGGAAAACACCAAAATTGAGAACCCCACACTCAAATTCAAATCTAATTTCAACCCCAGGGCTAGCTCATCCCAATGGCTCTTTAGTGCTCCTCAGCCCTCCACCTAAGAAACTCTTTGCACCCATCAGTTGGCCCTGAGCTTCCCTCTATGATCCTTTATTTTATCAGCCCTTCCATGGCAAAAGAGAGGAGCAGGCTAAAATCCTTTGGGAAACTCTGTCCAATTGCTCTCAGACACTCTCCAAGAACTCCTAAGCTCATTGCCACCATTTTCTCCCACTGATCCCCTCTGTGGTAGCCCAATTTTGAGCTCAAACTTTCAGCTCAAACCAGGACACCTCTCCACAGACCACCAAACTCAAATTAATTGTGTACACACCATCCTTAGAGCAAAAGGAGTTGATTCCCCATCAAACCACCCTTCAAATAGCTTCTAACCTAGCTCTTTAGAGCAACACCTGAAATCGAGCTTGATCAAATTCATACCTAGACAATTCACCAAGGCTTGAGACTTCATCCGAAGGTTCGTTGGGTCCAATCAAAGCTACCACAACCATCTGATTGAGGCCTCCCCTCTCAGACAAAAGGTATTGAACCTCAACCCTAATCCGAGCTTATTTTGATTCTCCATTTGTAATGGCTTGATTTTAAACTTGATTAACTATATAGATGTGTTCATCTTGAGTAGATGAAGGTTTAAAAACAAACCCCATGAAATTTGGTTGAGTCTAGCTCAAGATCTTAAGGTTTTAGTGTGAACGACTTACGTGTTAAGTCACTTGAGGATGATAACGGAGAGTCGTCCGATCGTGCGCATATCAGAACAATGGAGAAGATCAAGCCAAACGGGCGGATGGTGCACAAATTGCGGGCCATGTGGAAACTGAGGTGGATGGCGGCGTTCAATGAGAGTGTGCTGCGTGTGATTTTGGAGCCACCATAGGATAAGTTGGCGCCGCATGGATAAATAGAAAAATAGGGATTTTCTGAATTATTTTTCATGCCTAAACTTCAAAAATCCATATATTTCTCTAGAAAAATCACAAAAATAAAATACAAATACCCTCTTACTCAGTGAATAGAGGAAAATAATTTAAACTAAAAATTAAAATTATTTTCTTATTCTTTGATTTTCAAATAATTAAATAGCCTCTGTGGTATTTCAAATCTCCATGACTAAATATTACTCACCAAGGCTTAAGATTTTGAGGATTCATTCCTCGTTATAGAGGCCATGTCTTTTGATTTTTCCAAGGTCAGAGGACACTTTTATGCTTCTAACTCTAATTTTCAAGCTAAGGTGATCATTTTAGTTATTTTAATTATATAAGTCAAAATATCACTTGGAAAATTATGAGAACAATTTTAGTAGGTTTCCTGTTGTCAAAGAAGTCTAAGAAAAATATCAAGATGCTTTAGATTATTCTGTAAACTTCTATATTTAAATAAATATGAATATCTTGTGTTAATTTTTTGTAAATTATATACTTATCAAAAGTCAACAAAACTAATACCATATTCTTCATAAAAAACATGTTTATTCACTATAAAATCATTAAAATTATTTGACTTAATCTAAGCACTAAAATGGATTTTTATGGAAACTATATATTTTTGTATAAAAAGAATTATATATAATTAAATAAGCTTAGAAAAATTATGAAAATTAGTTTTCTGAGTTCCTTATGACCAGGAGCATTTACTAAAAATAAAATCTATTTTTGTGAAAATTTTTCATTTTTAAATGTATTTTGAATTAAAAATAATTAAAGTAATCAAAATTTTCAAAAATACAAAAAAGGTTCAAAATGAGTGAAAATGTCCCCTGATCACTTAGAATTCATTAGAATATTTTTCCTAGTTTTTCTAAGTTAAAATATAAATTTTAAAAGCTTAAAAATGAATGTATCATATTTTCCCATTAAGGTAATTATAATAAATAAATTAAAAATCCAAAAAATACAAAACTTGCTTCTTTGAGTTTTCTGAATTTAGAGAAGTCTATTAAAAATATAAAAATGATTTTTTGATGTTAAAACATTATTTTCTATTTAATTTAATCATTGAAATTGATTAAAATTAAATAGTAATAATAATAATTTAATTCTTTTCTAGGTGTTCTCTGACCTTAAGAGAGCTCTAATAATTTTTCCATAAACAGAAACTTTATTTTGGATAATTAAATAAATTAACCTTTGAAAATCCTATCTTCTAAATTTAAATAATTATCTAAATTAAATTAAAGTTTTGAGAGGTCCACATATTCTCCTCTAAACATTGTAATTATCTTATGGATATGACACTCTAAATGCTTAAAGTCATTTAAGTTGTGTTTAATGAGTTATGAGGTGAAGTGCCCGAAGGGCAAATTAGTCATTTTAGACTTTGGTGCCATAATCAAAATTTAGGATTAACCAAGGGAAAATGAGTTATTTTAATCTTAATAAGCATGTTTGGGTGATTGAAATACAATTGGATTAAAAGGTAGAAACCCACTCACCACCTTTGCACAATGCCAATAAGATTATAAATCTCATAATCTTCATGACTTAGAAGTCAACTAAGATCGAATGATTTTTAAGTGATGGGCTTAAGTTGGAAAGATTGAAATTTACTTTTCTTAGCCCAAAGTTAAGGATAGTGTAATCATTGGATAAAAATACATATCACTTAAATAAAAATCTTGATAATCACCATTTCACCTATCATGATTTTTAAGGGCTTAGTAGTGACCTAGGCTTGTTATCTAAACTTAATTGATCAAATTTAGAAAATAACATAATGGGTGATTAATATCTTTGAACAGTAAAGCCTGACCTTAATTGTGGGCATTACAATCTTAAATAACCTAAACTTGCCTAAGGGGCACCCACTCACATAACTCTTAAATGAAACATCAATTGACTAATCGAGTATCCTATCCTTGGGATAATTAAATTATCAAGTTTCATTGAGCAACGAGGTAGCCACACTCTAAACTCAGATGGTTAATGGAACAGTACAATAAGTTCAAAAATGAACTCAATAAAATTCAAGAGATCTTCAAAATAGTTCAGGGTCATACCCCAAGCACTTTGAAATCTTTTGGATATTTTGAAGAACAAATTGAACTTGTCATATTTTTTTATAAAATTATCAAATAGGAACTTCCAAGACTCAATAAAATCATAGCTTGAGGCTTTGTAGCTAAACATTCATCTACTCATGCAATTTAAGTTCCTTGCAATATTATATACATGTCATGCAAGTGTTGAACTTTCAAGAGGTGGAACGAGAACACTCACTAGGTACGCTTTTATAATTTATAGTATCATCTTTTCTTGTACTTTCCACATTGTATCTTTATTCTTACAAAACATTCATTTTAAACAATGATGCCACCCTGCATGAAAACCAAAACTGCTAGGATAGCCACCAAACCAAAACAAAAACTAAAATCAACAAACATAAAATTTACAGTCACAACATTCAAAATATAAAAAAATAAAAAATTAATCACAAACATCATAAAACCACAACTGTAATTAAATTAAGATGTTTCTATCAGATGATCAGGAATCTCATGGAGGAGGTAACCCTACGGTTGCTAACGAGACTTCCCATGGTCTAAATGAAAGTATGGAACTCATTAAGTTGAGTTTAGTAAATTCATTTCGACTAAGTGAACCTAATAGAAAATAGGGGTACCAGAACAAGCGAACCGTAGGATCCTAAGCGGTGTCACTCTAATAATATTTAAAGAACTATAACCATAAAGACATTTGATTTGACATTACGACCTGACACATTAGAAACTTAAACTTGTCACGACGAGGAACTTGGAGCTAACATTGTAGGCAGTATGACCATCTTCAACAGCAAGAGGATCTACAACAACATTTCTTTCGTTATAATTAAATAACAAGCCATAGGACTTCAAGGTGGTTTGCTTATGAAACATAAATCCTCAACTTATCTTTAGGCCTTGGTATAGCTCAGTTGTACAATATAAGCCCTAACTCGTCTTAGGAATTCGAGGTTGTCGTTCATCACGACCTAAATCCTCATATCTTCCTGGTTATTTGGGCGAGCGATTAAAATAAATGTAAGCCCTAATTAATAAGATCGACTTGATGAAACATTTAAATAATTTATCCTTAAAACTGAAGCTAAACAATAAGATAGCTTGGGAAGTCACCAAGTTTCTTCTCTGCATCTATGAAATCCCTTAGTTTTTTCCTCATTTGGACTATACAACAAAATGTTCCAAATTCAGTCATTCCCCTTTCACACCTGTATGTCCGATCTCAATGAAAAGTCTTATCCTTTTGACCTCTTTGAAGACAATATTTCCAGATTTTTACCAAGAGTTTTCTTAGGTGACTTCGGTTATCTAAGATGTAATTAACAATAGGGGCTTGCCCATATAGGAAGCTTTTTTGAACCCAGCTTATTATAAACCCTATTTAATTCTTCGTATTAAATTTTGGAACTTGTAAGAAAATAAAATGGTTTCGCAGACCAAATAGATATCATATATTTCTTAGTTTATTTGATTGAATTTCACCCTCAAGTCTTATGTTTATCATTCAAAATAGATACATGGTTTGAGGTACAATGCTCTTTCATTTAAACTATTAAAAATATGGGGTCGATTTGATTTCAT